>ML780601.1:637186-735987 GCA_009831015.1 Picea engelmannii
TTCTTCTTCCCTCTGAAATTCGACTTGTATCAAATGAATGTATAATGATATTTATTTATACCATTTATGTCACTTCCTTTTAACATTAGGGCCGACCTGACACTTTCTTATTTTGTAATTATTTTCTTTAATTATTTTCAGGGGCTACATGTACTTCCTTTTTCAATTCACTTTGTCATCTTCAAAAGCTCATTTCTCCTCAACCATGAGGATCCATGTGATGTGCCACATACCACCGGAAACAGCATGATGTCTACTATCTATTCATGGGTGTTGTATATGCATGTGCATTTTCTTTCATGTCCAAATACCTTTATCAATATTTCGGTCCAAAACCCATGACTAGGGTTGACATCAATGACAACAATCAATCTTCCAACATTAACCTCCAATTATGATGAGCCCAAGTCAGTTAGGGAGGGATTCGACTCGACAGAGGGTAGACTCTGGAAGGATTCCATGGTCGAAGAGATGGAATCCTTGCATAAGAATGAGATGAGAGATTTAGTTGAATTACCTAGTGGAAGAAAGCTTGTCACTAGCAAATGGGTATTCAAAAAAAATATGAATGAAGTAGGTCAATTCAAAAAATTCAAAGCTCGACTAGTAGCGAAAGGATATTCCCAAGTCGAAGGAATTGACTTTGGTGATATTTTTCTCTTGTTGCCAAATTAACCTCCATTAGAGTACTAATGTCTTTAGTTGCAACATTTGATATAAAAATAGAACAAATAGATGTGAAGATAGTGTTCCTACATGGGGACCTGGAAGAAGAAATATACATCAAGCAACCTAAGGGATTTATAATAAAGGGAAAGAAAGATTTGGTATTCAAATTGAAAAGATCCATTTATGGTCTAAAGAAATCACTAAGGATGTGGTATCAAAATTTCAACACATACATCCTTAGTTTTGGATTTATGAGAAGAAAATATGATCATGACATATATTCCAAGGAATAAGGTGGGTGCTTCATATATATAGCAGTGTATGTCAATGACATGTTTTTGATCGAAAACAACATGGACACAATAAAGTAGGTGAAGAAGCAGTTATCTTCCAAGTTTGACATGAAGGATCTTGATACAACAAACTTCATTATGTGAATAGAGATCAAGAGAGATCGAGCATCTAGAAATATATGGTTGAATTAGAAAAAGTATATTGAAATATTTTTGAAACGTTTCAATATGCAGGATTGCAAACCTGTAAAGGTGCTAATTCCTGTGGGAGCAAGGCTAACTATTGAACAGTGTCCAAAGACATAGGAAGAGATAGAGGATATGGCATGTGCTCCCTATGAAAGTGTTGTTGTTAGTCTAATGTATGCAATGGTCTTCACTTGACTAGACATTTCCCATGCAGTGGGAGTGTTAAGCAGATACAGGTCGACACCTGGAAAGGAGCACTCAACAATTGTCAAGAGAGTATTCAGGTATTTGTGTGGCACAAAAGACTATGCTATATGCTACCGAGGTAAACCTGGAAATGGCAGTGAAGTATATGTACATGGCTAACAAATTTACCGACTTAATGAGAACTGTGACCTCAAAACGAGAAATTTGGCCCAAAAAACTCATATTTTGAGGTCAAAAACACCAAATTCAACCCTCGTTTCAAAAAGTGGTGCCACCGATAGAACCTATTTTTGTTTGGTAGCTAAAATTGTGAATTGCTTGAAATCACGACCTTGATAGCCGACATTAGCCGACACCATCGCAAGAAATTGACCAACAAATCGAAAATCGTTGTTGCCAGTAGCACCAATTTTATTTTTCGAGTAAAAATTAAGACTTAATTGGGACTATGACCTTGACCACTTGTACTATCTAAAAAAAACTAAAATCATCTTCTTAATTGGAAAGATGAAAATTTGTTTATTAATTAAATATTTATTTGTTTTATAATTTATATTAAAAATTGAAAAAAAACACCTCGTAAACAATTTTTTTTAAGAAAAATGAAAAAAACACATTAAAAAAATTGCATCCAGTAAATTCTAATTAAAAATTAAAAAAAAACACACACTCTAAATCTAAAGAAAAAAACGAAAAAATTAAAATTAAAAAATGCATAAACATTAAAAATAAAATGACTTAAAAAAAACCTTTAGAAAACTCAATTTTAAAAGGAGTTTTGCAAAACAAATTAGAAAACTTAAGGAAAAACACAAAATTAAATAAAAAATTTAAAAACAAAAACTTGAAGAAATAAATTAAAAAAAAAAAACTAAATTAAATAAAACTCTAACTTAAATAATGAACTTTGAAAAAAAATAAACAAAATAAAAAACCACTAACAACAAATTTTAATTTTAGAATTTGAAATGTAAAGGAAACCTTTGCATTTCAAATTTTAAAATTAAAATTTTTTTATGTGTGGTTTTTATTTTTATTTTAAATTTCATTATTTAAGTTAGATCTTTGTTTAGTTTAGTTCAATGTTTTTTTTTTTAAATTTATTTGTTCAAGTTTTAGTTTTTTATTTAATTTTGTTTTGAAATTTGTGTTTTTCCCAAGTTTTGAATTTTGTTTTTAAAAAATATTTTAAAATTGAGTTTTTTCTAAAAGTTTTTATTTAAGTCATTTTGCTTTTAAAGTTTTATGCTTTTTTATTTTTATTTTTTTCTTTTTATTTTAAAGTGTGTGATTTTTAAGTTTTATGCTTTACTTTTGTTTTATTTTTAATTAGAATTTACTATATGCATTTTTTTTTTAAATATGTTCTTTTTCATTTTTCTTAAAAACAATGTTTATGGGGTGTTTTTTTTATTTTTTTAAGTAAATTATAAAACAAATTAAAATTTAATTAATAAACAAATTAGTTTGCTTTTCAATTTAAGAGGTCATTTTATCTTTTTTTAGATGGTACTAGTGGTAAGGTCACAGTCTAAGACTTAATTTTTACTCGAAAAATAAAATCGATTCTAGTGGCAACATCGGTTTTTGATTCGATGGTCAATTTTTCATAATGGTGTTGGTCATCAAGGTCGTGATTTCACTCAAGTCACAGTTTTAGCCACCAAACAAAAAAGGGAAGCTACCAGTAGCGCCATTTTTTGAAATGGGCCACTAAATACAACCTACAAAAAAAAGAGAACTCTTGAGGGTTCTCAAGTTGGTAACTTTGTTGGCTTTGTTGACATTGACTGGGATGGAGATCTAGATCGAAAGAGGTCAACTAATGGATATGTGTTCAAGATGTTCAGTGGAGCAATCAGTTGGATAAGTAAGTGACGGACAGTTGTATCCTTGTGAAGAACAGAATTTGAATACATGGCAGCCACTCATGGAAGCAAAGAAGCAGTATGGTTGTGTTCAGGGATCATGTTTAAGAAGAGAGAAATGAAGATAAATTGCAACAGTGAAAGTGCAATATTTTTTGCAAAGAACCCAACTTATCATTCCAAGACTAAGCATATATTGATGTACAATACCATTTCGTAAGAGACGTGGTGGAAAGAAGCAAGGTGTTGTTTAAGAAAGTAGACATGTTGGAAAACATAACAGACTCTTTAAACAAGTCTGTGAGTGTTGTGAAGTTCTCTTGGTGCAGAGAGGCAATGGGCATTGTTTCCCTGGGTCTATGAAAAAAATTCAGGAAACTCTTGGTTCAACAAAGAAGACAACAAGTGGGAGAATGTTGGGTTGTTAAATTCTTTTCAGTGAAAGTCTAGTCAAGGTGGATAGACTGGGAGTAAAAGTTGAAGGTCAAGGTGGATCAACCAGTAAAATTCAAAGTCGAAGTAATCAACAACAGGTCGAAAAGTCAATTAACAAGAGTTCAATATGTGGTCGTGTGGAAACCGATTGAAGAATGAATGAAGGCCGAATGGTTGTCGACTGGTAATCTGTCTGGTACTCGACTATAGAAAAATCTTGAGATTCGCAGGATTCGTAGCCCTGCATGGATATGTAACTAGTTTTTTGGGCACCTTTCTTTAGGGATTTTTCTACTATAAAGTATATAAATAAGGTTTTTTTAATACTATATAGGCTAATCATTAATGATCAATATTGGATGTTCCTACAAATATTTAGCAATAGGTTGATGGTCATGTAGATGTAAGTTGAATTGGCTACAAGGTTGTTCTTGTGTAAAGAAAGAGGCTATGATGTTGGTTGTGTCTTAGGTGTAGACCAAGGTTAGGCATGTAACCTTTTATTCTGAATGAATAATACAACAAGAGAGAAATACACTCAAGGAATGTTTCTTTTCTCGTTTGGGTTTCTAGGGTAAAATCTCTATGTACTATGTGTTCGCTTTGTCAATTATTTTCTAGCTTAAATCTATCTTCCTGTCTTCTGTTAAGTTTATCATAGAATTATAATTTCCTAACAACTTTTGATTATTTGGGTTGGTTGGCATTGATTTCAATCCTTGAAGAAAGTCTGGTAGAAAATTCTGGTAGCACAAAGGTTTGGGTAATGGACCCAAATTTGTTTGATATATAATGGTATGTGTTTTAATATATTTGAAGGTAATAATATTCTATATGGATAGTACATGTCATGTAATTTCCGGTGGTATGTGGAACATCACATAAATCCTCAAGGTTAGAGATTTATGGCCATGTGAAATTGGAGAACCCTCATGAGTCGTCTAGAAGACCCAAAATGTAAAAGTAGTCCAAGTGGTTGCAAAGAAGAAATTATTTAAATAATAAAGTGAAGTGATGAGTGTACAGTAAGTCAAAGTGGATACAAAATAAATTATTTAAATAATAAAGTTAATGGAGAAATTACTAAGTGGACAAGTGGTTAGAAGTGGGTTAACCCTAAAATAAGGAAAGTGGTTTAAGATGGTTAGAAGGTAACCCGTTGAGGAAGCTACATAAAAGTATAAATAAGAGGCAAGGGTATCTCATTTTAATCACAATTGATCACATTGAATATCTATAAGTGACTGAGGTAACCAAAGGATATCTAAGGACAATTTCATAGGGAAGGTGAAGTAAAGAAGGCTGAAATTCAAGGGAGGATAAATTATTTTGATGATGTTTTCTAAGGTATGTTATTTACAGGTCATCTCACTATTTTTGCAATAATTTTTTTTCTAGAATGACTCAGATCACGAAATATGGAGGTTGTTTAGGAAACATATCCAAGTAGTTGTGATAAACATTTCAGCTTATGGGTCGTTTTATTTTTGGAGTTACACTCCATGGAAAATAGGGTTTGTGGTTAGTCCTAAAACTAGTCTAAAACATATGTTTCAGGTAAAACCATCATAACTTCTTCATAACAAATCCAAATTCAGTAAGACCAAATGTGTTGGTTATAGTACAATATTTTGTATTCTAGTACCATTTTCAGATCCATACAACAAATATTCCATGTGGGGAATGCTCTACAAGTTCGCTCTCTAGAATAAGTGACAATTCAACTAGGTATTTCATTTTTTCTATAACTTCTTTTCTGAGAGGTTCCAAGTAGTGAAACGTGGAGGAATTGCATAAAAGACATTGAAAAACATTGTGTACTATTTTCATATATTTATTCATTATAGGTACATAGTTATGATTATTTCAAGTTAGGGTTGTTGACTAATCCAAAATTAGTCATGTGAGACTAAAGTAAAGTTTAATGAAAATGTTAGTCTCTTATTGTTAAAGTTAAGGAAGGTTTCCAGGTATGTGATCCGGGTCTATCATAGAGTTACAAATCAAATTTGGATGATGAAATTGTTGAGGTTTTTTTATTGAGGTACATGTTGGGTACATGGTTGAGACAAGTAGTTGATGAGTTGGCACATACATGAGGTGTATAGTTGATTATGTTGGTACATCTTGATGAGTCATAGTTTATGTGTATTTGATGCATGATTGGTACATATTTGGTGCATGGTTGATGCGCTTGTTGATAGTACAGGTTGAGGTACATGTTGGTGCATGGTTGATGCACTTGTTTATGGTAAAGGTTGATTACAAGTTGTTTGGTACAGTTTGGTACAAGTTGTTTGGTGCAGGTTGATTGGTACAGGTTTACAACTGTATCTCTCACAGTGATAGCGTGACAGTGGTTCCATCATTCTACTTATCTTTCAGGGAGGTTGGACGGGGCAAGGACAGGTGGTTGTAGCCACCTTTCGGTTGTAGCCGGAAAACATAGGGGGTTGTAGCCTCTTTCTAGTTGTAGTCATAGAATTGAGGAATTGGATATTCCCTCAGGTTGTAGCCTGAGAAACTACGGGGTTGGAGCCTCCTTTCAGTTGCAACTGGAAAACAAAGAAATTGGTGCTTCCAATGAATGTAATACTTAAAGACATATAATAAAAATCATTATGTGGTTTTCTCTCGCTTTGGGTTTCCACACAAAAACACTGGTGTACTTTGTATGTGTATGATTTCTCATTTATTCATTGTTTATTTAATCTACAACTATTGGATGATAATTCTACATTGATATAACACTTTCATTTTATGGTTAAAAAGGATTAAATTTCTCTATTTCTAATTCACCCCCACTCTTAGTAATCCAACAATTGGTATCAACACAGGTTCCTTCAGAAATCAATTTAACCACTGAAAGGTAGATCATGGAGAGAAACAACATATATAAAAACAAAATACCACTGTTTGATGGAAAGAAGTATGCATTCTGGAGCAGAAGGATGAAAATATATATACATGCACATGGATTTGAAATTTGGCAATTAGTACTAGATGGATACAAGGAACTAGCAGTTCCTCCAACAAGTGAAAAAGAAATGAAATTCAGTCAACATAATTCCAAATCCACAAATGCACTTCTGAATGGTTTTGGTGAATCAATATATACCAAAGTTTTACATTGTAAATACGCTAAAGAGATTTGGGACAAACTTCAAAATATTTATGAAGGAGATTCAAAAGTTAAAGAAGAAAAGATTCAAACTTACAAAGGTCAATTCGAACAACTAAAGATGAAGGAAGATGAGAATATTGAAGCTTATGTCTTACGAGTCGATGAAATAGTGAATGAAATCATAGAATTGGGAGAAGAAATTGAAGAATATGTAATTTTTCAAAAGGTACTAAGATCTCTTCCTATGAGATTTGATCCTAAGATATCAACACTAGAAGAAAGAGCATATCTATACTTAATAAGCATCGACGAACTACATTGAATATTCACAGCATATGAAATGATAACTGAACATGAAAATCAAGATATAAAAGAAACATCTTTCAAAGAATCCAAAAGGTTAAAAAAAAAGGGAAAGCAAAAGGAACATATCAACAACAGTGACTTCTCAGAAGATGATGAAGAAGAAGTGGCCAACTTTTTCAGAATATTGAAAAAGGGAACCAATGACAGATATAAAGGTAAGATTCCATTGATTTGTTTTAGCTGTGATGGTATTGTTCATCTTGTTAATAAATGTCCTCATAAGAAAAATAATAGGAATGATGAATATTACTCAAACAGAAAACAAACATATAAAAGCAAAAGAATAAAAAAGAAATCTTTCAAGAAAATCTTATGCACCAAAGAAGACATCTCCTCATCAGATGAAGATGAAGTCAGTGACAGTGAGACAAAAAGAGTTCTATTCATGGAAATAGAAGACTCTGATAAAGAAGACATCGAAGAAGAATATGAAGAGGCATAATTTGACTACAAAGAAGAATTGTTGAGTGCCATAGAAGTTATAAGAAGAGAAAAAAAAGAAAAACAAGAAGCTACAAGCAGAACTAGACAAGAAAGAAGACACTCAAAAACTAGAACAAATTATCATGAAATTGAAGGTTCAAATAAAACAAGATAAAAGAATTGACGAAGCACTCAAATAACAGTTAGAAGAAAAATACATGATCATTGGAAATTTGGAAGCAGAGATTGTCACATTGAGAAATGATCTTCAAAAGAAAAATATGCAGAACAACTCGAAAGTTCTAGATGACATTATCAATAGTCAAAAGAATTATCATGAAAAGTCCGGACTTGGATACAATCACACAGAAAAGGGATCAAGCTCCAAAGAAACAAAACAAGAAACATACCTAAAAAGCTATGCAGAAACAATCAAAGGGGATATGAATATCTACAAGGAATATTACAGAGACACTCCTCCATCGAGAAGATTCAGAATTCACAATCAACAATTGAAAGAAACAAATAGGCCACGGGAAGAAGAAGTATTCATAAGAGTAACTCCTTTCAAAATATGTTCAACTCCTAGGTATCAAACTATCCTTTTTGGTTTATGTTATGCATGCAATAATTTTGGACTTAAAGTTGTAAATTGCAGAGCTAATAGCATGAACATAAACAACTTTGAAAGTCATACACAAAATGGTTATCCAAGAAAGCATAGTGAAGAATAGAGAAGAAGTTACAATAGGTTTGAATCATTGAGCACTGAAGTGGAATGCTACAAGTGAAACAACTTTGGACACATGGCCAAAGATTGTAGAATGGCAGTCCCTCCTAGAGAACCACAAAAAAACAACAACAATCACAAACAAGAACCTCAAAAGAGAACATGGATAAGAAAGCAGAATCAGTATAGAAATGAAGAATGCACACTCGCTCTACAAGCTAAGAAGAAGAAATGTGATTGGTATGTTGACAATGGTTGTTCAAAACACATGACAGGTGATCAAGAGAGGTTTCTTACATTAACAAAGGAAAGAGATGATCAGTCTCTTTCAGAAATGATGATTCAACTAAAATCATTGGAAAAGACACAGTCAGAATTCGAAACAAGAATGCCAAGGAAGAAAATGTTCTACTATTCTAAGTGTCAATCAAATGTGTGACCAAGGTCATAAAATTACTTTCAATTCACAAAAGTGCGAGATAAGAAAAGAAGGTTCAGGAAAATTGATTGCAACAACTGCAAGAACTTCAAGAAACATATATGTATTAAGTGAAATTGGAAATGAAAAGTGTTGTCTAGGAAAGGAAGATGAAGATTGGATATGGCACAGAAGAATGCGTCACATACACTTTTATAACCTTGTCAAAGTCAGAAAAAATGAAGCAAATAGAGAAATGTCCCAGATCATGAAACCAACCAACACTTTATGCAAGCATTGTCAACAAGGAAAGCAAACAAAGACTAGGTTCAAATCAAAGGAATATTCAACAACAAGACCACTGGAAATTGTGCATACTGATCTAGTTGGACAAACTACAACAAATGGTTTAAAAGGTGAGAAATAATTTATGTTATTAGTATGATTATACAAGAATGAATGCAGTTTGTTTTCTCAGGAATAAGTCAGAAGATTTTGAAAACTTCAAGGTATACAAGGAAATGGTTGAAAATGAAATGGATTCAAAAATCAAATGTTTGAGATCTGATAATGGAGGAGAGTTCACTTCAAAGGAATTTTTGGACTACTGCAGTAGGCATGGAATAAAAAGGAAATTGTTCATTGCTAGGACACCTCAACAGAATGGAGTTGTTGAAAGAAAGAACATGACAGTACAGGAAATGGCTCGAACAATGCTAATGGATTCTAAATTGACAGATATTTTTTGGACACGTGCAGTGCATACAACAGTTCACATTCAAAACAGAATAATGCTTCGAAACAACACTGAAAATAATCCCTACGAGCTATGGAAAGGAAGATCAACAAAAGTTAAGCACTTCAGAGTATTTAGAAGCAAATGCTACATCAAAAGAGAAGATGGAAGAATGGGAAAGTTTGAGTCTCGTGTGGACAAAGGAGTACTTGTTGGTTACTCAAGTACAAGGAAAGAATACAAGTGTTACAATCTAAGGTTGAACAAAGTTGTGAAAAACATCAATATAACAATTGATGAAACAAGTGGACGATAATCAAAGGAAGAATAAAATGAATCAATAGAACAACTTTATGAAGAAGAAGCAGAAGATGAAGAAGAAGTAGAAGGGGAAGATGAAGAGGATCAAAAGGAAGTAGAAGAGCAAGTTCAGTAAGTGCCTCCAAAGACACCTAGAAAACGAGTACAGAAGAATCATCCTTCATAATAGATTATCGAAAACAAAGATGTAGGATTTGAGACTAGAAGAAGAATGTGTTCACCAGAACAAATGCACCTAACACTCTTATCTACGTTTGAACCAAAAGGTTTTGAAGAGGCCAACAAGGATGAATTCTGGAATAAGGCCATGGATGGAGAATTGGATCAAATAGGGAAGAACGTCACTCGGTGATGTTGGCCCCCTCTCTTGTAGGGGTTGCGCGATCTATTGGTCAAATATATTCAATTTACTGAGCCAAATCAACTCTTTGGGCCTCTTTTAGACCCTGAAATTAATTTACATAGGACCCCTTTGGTTACCCATGCAGGCTCGACTCACCTACATGCCCTTCCTATGGAAATTTTGGTAACTCTAAGTGGAGAGTGTTAGCTCCTCTGCTAGGCCCCTTTTCCTTTTGACCATGGGCTATGACCTCCAACTATCCCTTTTCACGACTTCAAGCTTTGATGATTTTGAGTGCAACTGACTCCTTTTTACCCAAACTCCAGACAGACAAAATAACTCAGGAAAGATATACGACTCACGCTCCTCTGAGAGCCAATGAATGTAATTCACTTAGGGACTCCAGCTTTGGGAGTTCTGAGTGTTCCAAACACCTTTTTCCCCAAATTTCTTTGTACACAGAGCTACGAATCAAGCGCCACATGCTCACCTCGATCAATGGTTAAAACATGTCCCTTGTCCCTACTTCGGACAACTTCTGGTCAACACTCCTCCACTCTCTTTTTTCTGGAGTGTCAATCTTCGGAAGTGACAGATCTTCTGCCATGTGTCCTATTCTAATGGACGGCTCATATGAACTTTGATGCTTCAGCCTTCAGGAGTTCTCGTTCTTTCACACTTCACTTTTTCGGGAGTCACTATTCTCTGGAGTGAATCTCCACTCTCCACATGTCCCTTCGTTTATCAATGGCTCCTATTGACTCCGACCTTTGTGACTTACAACCTTTAGGAATTTACTCTCCAATTTCCCCGAAGTGCCTTATCACCGAAGTGATAGATCTGACGCCACGTGTCCAAACAACTAACATCTAGGATTAGTGTCTTACCTCTGGAGCTTCAGATGACTTCTCGTCAACGACTCCACTTCCTCCTTTATTTTTCAGAGTGCACCCTTCCGGATTCCACGATCTAATGAAACATGTCCATCTCAGATCGACAACCACTATTTACTTCACTACTTTGGGCTTCGAGAGTTCTTGTTCCTACACACAAAATTTTCTCTGAAGTGCTCTTCTTTCAAAGTATGCGGATCTCCACCACGTGTCCTTCCCAATCCAATGGTCCATATTTATTTGGCCTTTGTGACTTCGGCAGAAATATCTCTTTGCTCTGCGTAAATATCATGGAGTTCTATCCCCCAGACTCTTTGATATGCTGCCACGTATCCTCCTTGATACTAATGGCTAATATTTCACTTCGCCTCTTCGGGATTTTGACGATCCCTCTCCTTAAGCACTTCCAAACCTTTGAATACACGAAGTTATGAAGGAATTCAAATACTATCCTCCGTGCAACTCTCCCAGATATCACAGTCTGGAAATATCATGATTCCTCTAAATGGATCTTGCTCGTTGATTGTGAAATTTTCAGTGGGCTCCTCCCTACTAAAGAATTTCCATCCACTATCTCTTATGAGCTTGTTCCTCCTCGAAACTTCTAAACTTCTCAGAATATTTCTTTGACACTTACCCCTTGCACATTTTCAAGATGACTTCTTTGACACTTAGACAAAATTCAACCCTGTGCACACCTTGCAACAAGTTTCTTTCACTTAACCCTTTTGTGGGAAACTGTGCACTCCTTGCAACAATTCTTACATCAATCGATTGTTCCTTCTGAACAATATGACATTGAGTGTGTTTTTTCCTACACACACCTTGCATGGTCCTCTACACTCTTTGCAAAAAAATCTTCATGTTATCTCTCATGAGCTTCTGAGTCAATCAGACTCTATCAACACACACCCTACAGACATTATGCACTCCTTGTACAGGCTCATAGAAGAGAAACAATTGAAACTTATCTAATCCTCATAGATTCATGCATTAAACCATGAAATGAATTCATAAAATAAGAAAAAGAAACAACAGAGAAATGAAATTAAACATAAATCCTACCATTCATTCAGATAGACACGGTAACAACAATACCAGACAATTTGGCTCAACACTTCTCTAGTATATTCGTTCAAATGACATGTACATGGGCTCATACAATTTCGATAAGCTTCAACATCCTCAACAATAACGGCTACAATAATCTTTAGCAACTCGCAGTGACTTTCAACAACCTCATTTGGGAAACAATACATATATTTATAAAAAAAGAGCTCATAGATCATTTCCCTGCGACTACCTTATTGCTATCATATCAAATTAAAATATTTCAACTACTAAGGCTTATTAAAATAAATGATTGGTACAGACAGATAAGAGTGAATTCTTCATATCTAGACTGCAATTAACTACATTAAAGAAAATACAATCTCCATCGATCTCATGCAATGGTTCAATCTCTTAATCATTTAATAAATTCTTTAATTACAATCTTTTCAAGATACGTTCGTGACATGCCATCTTTAGAATTCAAAAACACTTCAAAATGCACACTAGGGCATTGAGTTGTCCTCCACTTTCATGTTGATGACATTGCTCCTGCATCATACTCCACTAGAAAAAATTTCATGGACTCCTATCCATGAGCTCCTCAACTGAATTTCCATGCTTCTGAATATCTTCTTAATTTATCCAACTGGAATCTTCTATTGGGTGTCCTTTCCACTTTACCAAATACTCAAAATAAGTCTTCCTTTTGGTCTTCTTACCAATCCTATGATCTATGATCTCCTCCATCTGCGGCTTTTCTTCTATAGGAATCTACTTCTGCCATTGGATCTCTTTCTGATCTTCTGATCCTCTTGTATCGTCTTCCCTGTAAGGATACAGGTATGAAATGTTGAATATGGGTGATATTCCCACATCCTTTGGCATCTCTTTCTCATAAGCAGTGGCATCAAATTTCCTTAGGATCTTGCACAGTCCTATCTTCTTCAACTTTAGTTTGTTATATGTTCCCCTTGGGAAACATTCCTTCTTGAGATGTGCCAAAACTTGATCTCCCACTTCAAATTGAAGTTCCCTCCTATGCTGATCAACTATGCATTTATATTCTCTGTTTCTATTATGCAACTGCACTTTGATTTGATTATGAAGCTTCTTCATTTCTGCAGTGAAGTATTCTGCTCCAACACTTTTGAATTCATTCCGCTCCAAATATCTCAACTCTGATACTCCCCTTGGCTTCATTCCATACACTATTGGGAATGGAATCTTTCCTATACTCATGTTTGCTGAGTCATTGTATGCAAACTTTGCTTGTGACAGAATCTGATCCCACTGGCTATGATATTCATTGACTAGACTCCTCAACAAATTTCCTAAACTCTGATTTACCACCTCATTATGTCCATCCGTTTGAGGGTGATATGATAAACTAAAGGACAATTTCGTCCCCAGTTTTTTCCACAATGTCCTCCATAAATGTCCAACAAATTTAGTGTCCCTATCTGAAATAATACTCTTGGGCAACCCATGAAGTCTCACAACTTCCTTGAAAAAAATATTTGCAATTTGCGTTGCATCATTAGTTTTCTGGCATGGGATAAAGTGTGTCATCTTTGAGAATCTATCAACTACAACAAATATGGAATCACTTCACCTTTGTGTTCTTCACAATCCCAACATGAAATCCATGTTTATTGCATCCCAAGGCCTATCTGGAATAGGCAATAGTTGATATAATCCAGTGTTCTATCGCTTTCCTTTTGCATACTGGAAAATCTTACATATGCTTACATATTTCTACACTTCCGCCCTCATACCTAGCCAATAGTATGAGTTGTTCAATTATGAAAATGTCTCGTCATGGCCAAAATATCCTTCTATACCTCCACTATGTTTTTCTTTCGACAGATTATCTCTCATCGAGCACTTTGGTATGCACAATTGGATACCTTTAAACAAAAATCCATCTTGAATCAGATACTATGTCCACTGACTTCTATCTCTAAGTACAGGATTTTCACATGCTTCATATGCCTCTTTAAAATATGGATCATAAAAATACATCTCCTTAAGGTGTCTGAACCCTAATGTTTTCACTCGAAATTCCTGTAGAATCAGAAATCTCTTGTTCAATGCATCAACAACCATGTTAGCATTACCAGAAATATGTTTAATGACAAAAGTGAATTTTTGCATAAAATTTATCCACTTAGCATGTCTTTGATTTAACTTCTCTTGTCTGGTTATGAATTGTAAAGCTCGATTATCATTGTACAAAACAAATTCTTTTGGAACAAGGTAGTGCCTCCATTTCTTTAAGGCTTGAATTACTACATAAAATTCCTTATCATATGTGGAGTACTTCCTCTTGGTGTCATTAAAATTCTCACCGAAATATGAAACAAGCCTATTATCTTGGATCAAAATTGCTCCAATTTCTACTCCACTAGCATCATATCGTACTTGAAACGTCTTCCATAAATCTGGCAAGACTTGAAACTTTTCTCAACCTCTTTTTTCCACTTAAAATACTTGTGTCTCTTCTTCATTGTATCTAATATAGGTGCACAAATACCACTTAAATTTCTAATTAACTTCTGATAGAAACTTGCTTCTCACCTCAAATATGCTTCTCGATGATGGCCATTCTCTGATTGCTCTCACCTTCTCTGGATCCATCTTCAATTCATTTGAAGAGATTACAAAACCCAAGTAAATGAGTTATGTCTTCATAAAAGAGGTTTTCTTCGTATTTATCAACAACTTCTCCCACTGCAAACTTCTCATCACTAATGTTAAGTGCCTCAAATGATCTTCCTCGGTTTGACTGAAGACTAATATATCATCCAGATATACAATCACAAACTTACCAATAAAATATTTTAATACCTGATTCATCAACCTCATAAAAGTACTTGGGGCATTTTTCAAGCCAAATGGCATAATGAGCCACTCATACAACCCTTCATTCGTTTTGAAGGTTGTTTTCCACTCATTAGCTTCTCTCATTCTTATCTGGTGATATCCACTTTTCAGTTCTATTTTTGAAAATAATTTTCTACGCTCAAACAATCCATTAAGTCATCCATCCTTGGAAAAGGAAATATGTACCTGATGGTGATTTTGTTTATGGATCTTGAGTCTGTACACATTCTCCATCCTCCATCCTTTTTTGAACTCAACATAGTTGGTACTGCACATGGACTCAATCTTTCTCTGACCAAACCTTTTTCCATCAAATCTTGGACTTGTCTCTTTACCTCCTCATTCTCTTGAGGTGTTAATTTGTATGTTTCTTTGTTTGGTAGACTCACTCCTAGTATGAGATCAATGTGATGGTTGATACTCCTGATAGGTGGAAATGAGTGAGGTAGCTCATCCAATACTATGTCAGCAAAATTTTCTAACATCTCCTAAATTTCTTCAGGAAGATCATCCATAGAAGTGCTTGTAAGTATGACTTTGGGCTTCTTCACCACAACAAATTGCATCTATTGTTCCTTCTTGACTTCACTTAGGAGTTCATTTTCACTCATGAGAAGTATACTTGTGTTGGTTTCTCCCTTCACCTTCTTATCCTCTATTGGTAGTAGCATGTGTGTTCTACCATTTTTCTCCAAGGTATAAGTATTCTTTCTCCCATCATGAATGAAATTTCTGCCAAACTACCATGGTCTCCCCAACAAGACATGGCATACATCCATGGGAATCACATCACACAAAATATCATATGTATATCCTCCTATCTTAAATTCAACTAGGCATTGTTTAATTACCATTACCTGGTGTCCTTTCTGCAACCATGCGACTCTATACAGACTCGGATGTGTAGTTGTCTCTAGCTCCAATTTCTCCACCATTTCTATGGATAGAAAGTTACTAGTTCTCCCACTGTTAATTATTACATTGCATACCCTGTCTTGGGTTTTGCAAGATGTTATGAACAAACTATTCCTCTGCACTATTTTTTCTACTTTTGGTTCTGGCTTCAAGAGAACCTTCTTCATCATCAAGGATTGCCCATCTTCTGCACCCTATGCCTCAAAATTCTTCTTCTGCACTTCTGAAATGTGAGCTTCACCTCCTCCTTATTTCTTTCTCTTGGGGAATTCCCAAGACATGTGTCATGTTTTTCCACAGGCATAAGGCTTTACCTCTCCTCCTCTACCTCTTCCTCTTCTTCGAGGAAAAACATTCCTTCCACCATATTGTCTCCCTCAATAAATTCGTCCTCTTTCTGAGTGACTATGTGGTTTTCCAGTCTCTACCTTGGGCTTCTGTGCCTTGTCATGGAAAATTCCTTTACCTCTGTTTAGACATCTTCCTCTGCTTTGTTGGCTGTGTTTCCTGGCCAACTTCTCCTCTTCCTTCAATGAAATATGATAAGCATTCTCCATTGTCCTCACTTTTATCATGACGATTTAATCTTGGATTTCATACTTTAGTCCATTAATATACCTGACAATCTTTTCATCATCCTTTTCTCTCTATCCAGCCCTGATGTTCAACTCATAAAATTCCTCGGTGTATTCTTTTACTATCATTCATTTCTGTAATTTCCTGAACAAATTTATCTGATAATATTTGGGTATGAATTTAGCCTTCAACTTGGCTACCATTCTATCCCAGTTCTTGATCTTTTTCTTTCATTTACATCTTTTGTCAACCTGTTGTTCATCCCACCACAGTTTTGTGTGTCCCTTCAATATGGTGACAACATGGTTTACTTTCTTCTCCTCATCGATGTCTTCATAGTTGAAGTACTTGTCCATTTCTCTTATCCTATCCAACAATTCTTCAACATCTAAGTTGCCTTCATATATTAGGATTTCTATTTTTTCTCTTACTCCCAATTTGACAACTGCTGTCAACAAGTGTTCTTTTGCAGAATCTTCCCATATAGCTACTTCAACTTCCATTTCTTCTCTCTCTGCATCACTGACATCTCCAACATCAGGTGCACATCTTTGTGTTGTCTCCATAGCAGATAATCTTGCACGAAGTTATCTCATCTCCCTTTCCAGATCTAAATTTTCTACAGGTTGCTCCACACGTATCCTATGCGGCATGGTGCTGAGATTTCTTCACACATAGATTAAAAGAAACTTGTGTTTCTGATACCACTTGATGATACCAGACTATCTCCTTCTTTCACACAGAGCGAAATTAGAGTCTTTGATACCACTTGATGCAGGCCCCCTCTCATCTAGGGGCTATGTGACCTCCTGGTCAAGGATCTTCAATTTACTGAGCTGAATCAAATCTTTGGGCCACTGATAGACCCTGAAATTAATTTACACAGACCCCCTTTGGTTATCCATGCTGGCTTAAATCACCTACACGCCCTTCCTCTGGCTCTTCTGGTAACTCTAAGTGGCGAGTGCTAGCTCCTCTGCTAGGACCCTCTTCCTTTTGACCATGGGATATGACCTCCCGCTATCCCTTTTCGCGACTTAGGGCTTCGACGATCTTGAGTGAAGCTGACTCCTTTTTCCCCGAACTCCGGACCAACGAAATCACCTGGGAAAGATCTATGGCTCAAGCTCCTCCGAGAAACAACGACTATGATTCACTTCAGGACTCTGGCTTCGGGAGTTCAAAGTGTTCCAAAAATATTTTTCCCCAAAGTGCTTCCTACTCGAAGCTACATATCGAGCACCATGTTTTCACCTCAATCGATGGTTAAAGCATGTCCCTTGTCCCCACTTCAGACGAATTCTGCTCAACGCTCCTCCACTCTCTTTTTTCTAGAGTGTCAATCTTCTGAAGTGATAGATCTTCTACCACACATCTTGTTCCAATGGATGGCTCAGATGTTCTGACGCTTTGGCCTTTGAGAGTTTTTGTGCCTTCAAACATCACTTCTTCGAGAGTGACTATTCTTTGTAGAGAATCTCCGCTCTCCACGTGTCCCTCCATTAATCAACGACTCTTGTTGACTTCGACCTTCGGGACTTAAAACCTTCGAGAATTTACTCCCCAATTTCCCCGAAGTGCCCTATCACCTGAAGTTAGAGATATGACACCACATGTCCAAACAACTAACAACTAGGATTAGATTCTTACCTCTGGAGCTTCGGATGACTTTTGGTCAACGACTCCACTTCCTCCTTTCTTTTCTGGAGTGCACCCTTTCAGATTCCATGATCTGATGACACGTGTCCCTCTCAAATCGATGACCACGTTTTACTTCGCTACTTCAGGCTTCGGGAGTTCTTTTTCCTCCACATAGAATTTTCTTTGAAGTTCTCTTCTTCCGAAGTATGTGGATATCCATCACGTGTCCTTCTGAATCCAATAGTCCAGATTTCTTCGACCTTCATGACTTCGACATAAATATCTATTTTCTCGGCGCAAATCTCCCAGATATCTATCCCCCAGACTCTCTGATCTACTGCCACGTATACTCCTTCATACTGATGGCTAGGATTTCACTTCACCTCTTCGGGACTTCAACGATCCCGCTCTTTAAACACTTCCAAACCCCCGAATACACGAAGTGTCGAAGGACTTCGAAGACTATCCTTCGTGAAACTCTCCTAAATATCACAGTCTAGAAATATGATGATTCCTCTGAATGGATCTTGCTCATTGATTGTGAAATTTTCAGTGGGCTCCTCCCTACTGAAGAATTTCCATCTGCTATCTCTTCTAAGCTTGTTCCTCCTCAAAACTTCTAAACTTCTTAGAAATTTTCTTCAACACTTACTCCATGCAGCTTTTCAAGATGACTTTTTGACACTTAGCCAAAATTCAACCTTGTGCACACCTTGCAATAGGTTTCTTTCACATAACCCTTTTGTGGGAAATTGTGCAATCCTAGCAATAGTTTTTACATGACTCGATTATTCCTCCTGAAAATTACGATGTTGAGTGTGTTTCTGCCTATGCACACCTTGTGTGGTCCTCTGCACTCTTTGCAAAAAAAAGCTTCACGTTATCTCTCCTGAGCTTCTAAGTCAAAATAGACTTTGTCAACACACACCTTGTGGACACTATGCACTCCTTTCATAGGATCGTAGAAGAGAAACAATTGAAACTTATCTAATCCTCAGAGATTTATACATTCAACCATGAAATGCATTCATAGCATAAGAATAAGTAACAATAGCTAAATGAAATTAAACAGAAATCCTACCATTCATTCAGATAGACAAAGTAACAAAAATATTAGACAATTTGGATCAACACTTCTCTGTTATATTCATTCAAATGATATCTACATGGGCTCATAAAACTTCAATAATCTTCAACAACCTAGACAATAACAACTACAATAATCATCAGCATCTCTCAATGACTTTCAACAACCTCATTTGGGAAACAACACATATATTTATACAAAAAGAGATCATAGAGCCTTTCCCTCTGACTACCTTAGTGCTATCCTATCAAATTAAAATATTTCAACTGCTAAGGCTTATTACAATAAATGATTGGTATAGACAGATAAGAGTGAATGATTCAGATTTGTACTGATATTAACTACATTAAATAAAATACAATCTCCATCGATCTCACACAATGGTTCAACCTATTAATCATTTAAGAACTTCTTTAATTACAATGTTTTTAGGACACTTTCGTGACATTCAATCTTAAAAATTCAAAAACACTTCAAAATGCCTGCTAGGGCATTGAGTTGTCCTCCACTTGCATGTTGATGACGATGCTCCTACATCACTTGGGAATTGGATCCAAGACTAAAGAATAAGAATGTCATTGGCACAAAGTGGGTTTTCATAAATAAATTGAATGAAGATGGACAGGTTACAAGGAACAAAGCTAGATTGGTATGTAAAGGATACACAAAGGTTGAAGGAATTGAATTTGAAGAGACATTTGCCTCAGTTTCTAGAATAGAAGCAATCTGATTACTTTTATCTTATGCATGATCCAAGAATACTAAAGTGTATCATATGGACGTGAAATCAACTTTTCTGAATGGGGAACTTGAAGAAGAAGTCTACATTGAACAACCATAATGGCTTTGTTTGTCAGAAAATGCAGATTATGTGTATAAATTGAAGAAGGCCTTGCATGGTCTAAAACAGGCTCCTAGAGCATGGTGTTGTAGACTGGATAAATATCTACAATAGACAGGGTTCAAAAAAGGAAGTGCAGACATCAACCTCTACATCAAGGTAACCCAAGATAGTATTTTATTAATTGAATTTTATGTTGATGATATTATTTTTGGAAGTATTGATGACAGGTTAAGCCTGAAATTTGCAAAGGATATGCAAAATTAATTTGAAATGTCATTACTTGGAGAACTATCCTTCTTTCTGAGTCTTCAAATATATCAAAGAAACCAAATATTTTTTATTTTTTAAACTAAGTATATCAAATAAATGCTAAAGAAGTTCAGAATGGAATATTGCAAACTAGTTACCACTCCTATGAAAACCAATTTCAAGTTGAGAAAAGATGATGATTCAAAGTCTATAGACCAGAGACAATACAAGTCAATGAATGGTATCTTACTATATGTGATAACATACAGACCAGATGTAATGTAGGCAGTTGGACAAGTGGCACGATTTCAAGAAGCACCAAAGGAATGACATGTCTTAGCAGTGAAAATGATTTTCAGATATCTCAAAGGAACATAATAGTTTGGATTATGGTATCCAAAAGGAACTGAGCTATCACTTATTTCCTACACAGATGCAAATTGGGCAGGTTGCATTGATGACTGACGAAGCACCAGTGGAGAACCATTCTACTTGGGTGAGTGTTTAGTATCTTGGCTAAGCAAGAAACAATCCTCAATATCCTTATCTACATCTGAAGCATAATATATTGCAGCAATAGGATGTTATACACAAGTTCTATGGATGAAACAAAATTTGACAGATATACAGGTTTAGTATGATGAGCCCATTCCAATCTATTGTGATAATACAAGCACCATCAATATCTCAAAGAACTTGGTGATGCACTCCAAGACAAAGCACATTACAATCAAGTATCACTTTCTACGGGAATAGGTTGCAGATAAGAACATCAAAGTTGAATATGTGGGCATAAAAGAACAAGTGGCATACATATTTACAAAACCTCTTCCAAGAGAAGCCTTTGAGTATCTTCGCCAGAGACTTAGAGTAATTTCTACTCCAAAATGAATGCTTTTGAATTCTTATCTTATATGTCTTAGATTTACACGAGGAAGCAACATAAAGATGACAATTCAGGTTGGGAGATCGGTTGTAGGAAGAGTTCAGTCAGGGGAGCAGCCCCAGATGGAAAGATACATTTTCGATTGATGACAAAAGGGAAGAGATTTATCAGATGCAAAGGTAAATGCTTGGAGAAAGAGCACATAGGTGTGGTTCCAAGGGGAGCGATGGTCACAGGGGGAGCATGAGTGATATGACTTTAGTATTGTATCAGAGTTTTTCCATCAATTCCGAAGGGGTAGATTGTTTTTATTTGGGTTGGTTTTCATTGATGTCAACCCTTGAAGAAAGTCCGGTAGAACAAAGGTTTGGGTAATGGACCCAAGTTTGTTTGATGTATAATGGTATGAGTTTTAATATATTTGAAGGTAAGACTATTCTATATGGATAGTACACGTCATGCTATTTTTGATGGTATGTGGAGCGTCACATAATTCCTCACGGTTAGATATTTATGGCCATGTGAAGTTGGAGAACCCTCATGAGCTATTTGAAGCCCCAAAAGGTCAAAGTAGTCAAAGTGGTTGCAAAGAAGAAATTATTTAAATAATAAAGTGAAGTGATGAGTGTACTATAAGTCAAAGTGAATACAAAATAAATTATTTAAATAATAAAGTTAATGGAGAAATTACTAAGTGCACAAGTGGTTAGAAGTGCGTTATCCCTAAAATAAGGAAAATGGTTTAAGATGGTTAGAAGGTAACCCCTTGAGGAAGCTACATAAAATTATAAATAAGAGACAATGGTCCCTCATTTTAATCACACTTGAGCATATTGAATATCTACAAGTGACTCAGGTAAACAAAGGATATCTAAGGTGAATTTTAGAGGGAAGGTGAAGTAAAGAAGGCTGAAATTCAAGGGAGAATAAATTCTTTTGATGATTCTTTCTAAGGTATGTTATTTATAGTTCATCTCACCATTTTCGCAATAAATGTTTTTATAGAATGATTCAGATCACGAAATATGGAGGCCATTGAGAAAACATATCCAAGTAGTTGTGATAAACATTTCACCTTTTGGGTCGTTGTATTTTTGGAGTTACACTCTGTGGAAAATAGGGTTTGTGGCTAGTCTCGGAACTAGTCTAAAACAAGTGTTTCGGGTAAAAACATCATAACTTCTTCATAACAGATACAAATCTAGTAAGACAAAATGTATTGGTTAGAGTATAGTATGTAGTATTCTGTGTACCATTTGCAGATCCATAACACAAATATTATGTGCAAGGAACGCTCTACAGGTTCTCTCTCTAGAATAAGCCATGATTCAACAAGGTATGCCATTTTTTCTATAACTCCTTTTATGAGAGGTTCCAAGTAGTGAAACCTAGAGTAATTGCATAAAGGACACTAAAGAAAATTGTGTACTATTTTCATATATTTATGCACTACAGGTACATAGTTATGATTATTTAAAGTTAGGGTTGTTGACTAATCCAAAATTAGTCATGTGAGACTAAAGTAAAGTTTGATGAAAATGCTAGTCTCTTGTTGTTAAAGTAAGGAAGGTTTGTAGGTATGTGATCATATAAACCAGGTCTATTACAGAGTTACAAATCATATTTGGGTGATGAAATTGATGATGGATTTTGGTTGAGGTACATGTTGGGTGCATGGTTGAGACACATAGTTGATGAGTTGGCACATACATGAGGTGTATAGTTGACGATGTTGGTACATCTTGATGCATCATAGTTTATGTGTATTTGATGAATGATTGGTACATCTTTGGTGCATGGTTGATGCACTTGTTGATAGTACAGGTTGAGGTATAGGTTGGTGAATGGTTGATGCACTTATTTATGGTATAGGTTGATTGGTATAGGTTTACAACAGTATATCTCACAGTGATAGTGTGATAGTGGTTCCATAATTCTACTTATATTTCAGGGTGGTTGGATGGGGAAATGGCAGGTGGTTGTAGCCGAAGAACATAGGGGGTTGTAGCCAGAGAATTGGGGAGTTGGATCTTCCCTCAGGTTGTATCTTGAGAAACTAGGGGGTTGGAGGCTCATTGCATTTGCAGCTAGAGAAAAAAGGAAGTTGGTGCTTATAATGAATGTGATTCTTAAATACATATAAGAAAAATCATTCAGTGATTTTCTGTCACTTTGGGTTTCCACGTAAAAACATTGATGTATTGTGTATGTGTATGATTGCTCATGTGTTCATTGTTTATTTACTCTGTAACTATTGTTTGATAATTCTACATTGATATAACACTTGCATTTTATGGTTAAAAATGATTAAATTTCTCTATTAACGATTCACCCCTCCTCTCAGTAATCCAACAACAACTTACCCCACAATGTAGATCTGAAGGTAAATGTTGTTTTACCAAAACTTGCACATGCCCACTATTCCCACAAGTTTAAGATTATTCTCTCTCTCGCTTCTTCTATTGGAGTCATCCATGACTTCGTTTATTCTATTGAAGTCACCCACAGTAATTCAAATCTTAGGGGGGGGGGGTATAGTCTAGGTTTGGATGTATAAGTTATAAATTCATATTTTTGTGTAAAAGAGAACTCTGTAGATATGTAATTGATGGAGTCAACATCGATTTCATAAAAAAGACACCTTATAAAAAGGAAATAGGAAGAGAGTGAAGGTTCGGAAGGAGATGTCCCAAAATTGGCCTCATTGCATGTAATGGCTCTTCTTAATGGAAACCTTCTTCTCTAACTCCCTCTTTTTCTCATATTTTTTTGGTTTATTCAATTCATGGATTTTCATCAATTTTCCTGTGATTAATTTTATGGTTGATTTGTATGTTTTCTCTCATCTCTCGACATTCAGTCCTTTCATATATTATCCCTCAATATCTTGATCATGGTATCATAGTGAGTTACTACTCCATGGGAACTAGGGTTTGAAGTATATTTAAGGTTTAAAGATTTGAAAAAATCTCCAACTTCCTTTTGGCACTCTTGGAGTCCATTTGTTGGGTCATACATTGTAAGTATCATAGTTGGTCCACATGTATTCCAGGAAATTTCTTCCCTCAAAACTTCATTCACCATTGTAGGAGAATACTTACAAGGATTCACTACATCCATTGGTCTGCAAAAGTTTCAGAAATTTTCCAAGGTTTCCATGTTGCTCACAGAGCTTCCATGGCCTCTAAAACAACCCAGGCTTCTCTACAAACTCTTGTTATAATTTTTGGCTCTCTACACTCAATTCTCTCATATTCAACATTATTTCATATTCACGCAACCATTTTAAAACTTGAAAAATATACATTCAACATATGGATTATTGGGTGACCTCATTCCATCCCTTTCTCAACTTACCCACAATTGTATGGCCACCATAGGAGCACAATAATTGATGGAATACAAGACAATTATATTCTACAAACTTTATACAGGTTCCATGACATCTACAAATAATTTCATAGGGAATAATATAGCTCATTTTAAAGGATTATGTGTTGGCTCAAATGGGTTTTTAAGGGAATTTCATTTTGCTTCCCGATTTGTGAGATATGATTGATTGAAGTACCAAAGGTCTATAAAACAACTCGATTGCACGTCCCTTGAGTTTTAAGAATAGTTTTCTCAATCCATAGAATACAAAGGAGTAATTATCTTATATAAATGGAAATCTTTGTTCTATACTTCAAATGGGTCTTCAACAAAATTTGATTTCATCATCTGTATCAAAAGGTATGAACGAAATTGAAGCTAGAGGTTGCCACCAAAAAATAGGGTTTTTTCATTTCAATTTTTTTGGATTTATCAAATCCTATTGTAATTTTTTTTATCCATGTAAAATAACCCATAAATTGTAATCAACATTAGAATCAATCTTTTCATTGTCAATGAGATTATGAGTCTTCCAAAAACCCATTGTTATGGGTTAACCACACAAAACCCTTCTCTTCATTGGCACTCGACACATTGTAATCATGATGGTACAATGAACATAATGGGGTCTATTTTTTAATCATGGGTGAAATGATGGGGGCCACAATTTTTTAAGGGGGGGGGTGATCTGAATCTTAGGGGGGCTTATACTCTAAGTTTGGATGTATAAGTCGTAAATTCATATTTTTATGTAAAAAATAACTTCATAGATATGTAATTGACTAAGTCAAACCTAATCAAAATTGAATTTGTCAAAAAGACACCTTGTAAAAAGGAAATAGGAAGAGAGTGAAGGTCCGGAAGAAGATGTACCAAAATTGGCCTTTTTGCATGTAAGGGTTCTTCTTAATGGAATCCTTCTTCTCCAACTCTCTAACTTTCTCATATTTTTGTGGTGTATTCAGTTCATGGATTTTCATCAATGTTCTTCTGATTAATTTTATGGAATATTTGTATGTTTTCTCTCCTCCTCTCTCATCATTCAAATGTTTTGGATCTTATCCCTCAAGATATAGATAACACAACTTATTGAAGCCTGATTGGGTGTTCAACAACTTGTAAAAATGATCTCCTTTTCATCTCTTTTAATATAATGTTTCCTACGTTCTTCCAAAGCTTACACTAGTCACTGAAAATATTTACATGAAGTTTTTGTGATAATGCAGAATGTAATCAACCACATATTTATACTTTCCAATATTGAATCTATGATGAGTTATGATTTATGTGTTTTTTTACTTAGTATAATCAATTTTTTAATGTGTTTATAAATACTTTCTATGGTTATAAAAATTAAGTACTAAATAGGAGGGTAAAATAAATGACAAACAACAGAGCCACATAAAAAAATAAAGACAACTATTGATAATATGATTTTGTTACGTTCATTTAATTATTAGACAATGATTTTGGAAGCTTTATGGAGAGATTCTTTCCATTTATTAATCTCCAGCTTGTTGTATCTACCATTCAATCCGTGTTCCTGGATGTGTTAGTGTAATCTCTCGTTCAGTGATGAGGGATAAAAGATGGAATATGATAAAACACATGAATGATCCTAGCATTAGTTTCTAACATTAAAGAAAGATAAAAAAAAATCCAAGGAGAATGGGCATGGTCTTTGGATAAACTAGCAATGTTAACAACAGAAGACCGAATGGTGCACTTCATTTTTTTGAAATGTGATCTCCCAACTCAAATTTTTGAGGGTCGAGAAACATGTGCAATCACATATGTTGGGGAGATTTGTACATGATGCTTGCCAGTGACTTATTTACATCAAGATCCCAACATATCCAACTCCAAGAAAACAAATATTCACCATATTTACCTGCAAAAGAAACAAAAGACCTCAATCCAAGAATTCATAGAAAATATCTGTTAAAATACAACTTTAGCTTTTGTGGGAAGAAATATTCCAAGGATTTTCATTGTAAAATTAAGCTTGATTTGGCTCAGAAATGTGGTCAATGAGAACCACTGTATGGAGTTACCAACCAAAAAATAAGAACAACTTCAAATGTTAACAAAATATGCAGGTTCAAGGCAAAATCTCTAAACCCTTCCAGAGTTCACAAACCAAAAACAGATACCGGCCTTGTATTGGTTGCTGGAAAAATATTTGAAACCAAATATCCACGATTTCAACTAGATGTAGATAACTTCATCTTGAAAATGAAAATGAATTCATATTAAGATGATTTTAAAATGTATATTACAAATCTGAATAATTCAAGAAATTGTTTATGAGCAAAGAAAACAAAACCCAAAGAATTGATGAAACTTGTCACAAATATTTAAAGGAAAATGAGATCAAATATGTACAAATTAAACTTGTATACCTTCTTCTTAACTTAAACTCAAAATACTTGGGGAAAACACGACAGTTAAGCGTGCTTGAGACAGAGGCATCTTGGGATGGGTGACCACCTGGGAAGTCTTGGTTACTAGGTGCAAGCCCCGGAAGTGATGATTGATGCTATACGATTCATTTTGTTAGTTTCAATCCCACTTCTTCACCCCTATGAGCATCACCCGATGCAATGAGTGCTATTGGAATTATTGGTCAGTTGCAACTTATACTCATGGATACGGGTCATAGATTGATGACTTAATCTACGTAGTTAATCCTGAAAATGATATATAATATGTTGCACTATGGAAGCCCCTCTATGCTTAAATAATAAGAGTCAAGGTAGCTCTAAATGGATAGTTCATAAGGCACAATACTTGCTAAGGTTTTGCAAATGGGGTAGAAAGATAAATGGGATTGATTGTGGGGAAAACTCCAAAGTTAAGTGTGCTTTAGCCAGAGGTGTCTTGGGATGGGTGACCACCTGGGAAGTCTTGGTTACTGGGAGCAAGCCCTGGATGTGATGATTGATGCTATGCAATTCATTTTGTTGGTTTCAATCCCACTTCTTCACCCCTATGAGCATCACCCGATGCAATGAGTGCTAAGTGGAATATTCAAATCATGAGAATTATTGATCAGTTGTGACTAATACTCATGGATATGGGTCATAGATTAATGACTTACTCTACGTAGTTAATCCCGAAAATGATATCTAATATGTTGCACTGCGGAAGCCCCTCTATGCTTAAATAATAAGAGTCAAGGGAGCTCTAAATGAATAGTTCATAAGGCACAATACTTAATAAGGTTTTGAAAATGGGGTAGCAAGATAAGTGGGATTGGTTGTGGGGAAAACTCCATAGTTAAGCACGCTTGAGCCAGAGGCATCTTGGGATGGGTGACCACCTGAGAAGTCTTGGTTACCAGGTGTAAGCCCCAGAAGTGATGATTGATGCTATGTGATTCATTTTGTTGGTTTCAATCTCACTTCTTCACCCCTGTGAGCATCACCCGATGCAATGAGTGCTAAGTGGACTATTCAAATCATGAGAATTATTGGTCAGTTGTGACTAATACTCATGGATATGGGTCATAGATTAATGACTTACTCTACGCATTTAATCCCAAAAATGATATCTAATATGTTGCACTGTAGAAGCCCCTTTATTCTTAAATAATAAGAGTCAAGGGAGCTCTAAATGGATAGTTCATAAGGCACACTACTTTCTAAGGTTTTACAAATGGGGTAGCAAGCTAAGTGGGATTGATTGTGGGGAAAACTCCACAGTTAAGCATGCTTAAGGCAGAGGCGTATTGGGATGGGTGACCACCTGGGAAGTCTTGGTTACTGGGTGCAAGCCCTGGAAGTGATGATTGATGCTATGCGATTCATTTCGTGGTTTCAATCCCACTTCTTCACCCCTATGAGCATCACCCAATGCAATGAGTGCTAAGTGGACTATTAAAATCATGAGAATTATTGTCTAGTTGCGACTAATACTCATGTATATGGGTCATAGATTAATGACTTACTCTACACAGTTAATCCCAAAAATGATATCTAAGATCCAAACCAACATACCTCCAATTTTGACTCGATTGAAGTACATATTGTTGGTTGTTATTGGATAAATCGGTAGGTGCAGAAACTAACTGATCTCCCTAGATCCACCTAGATCTAGAACAAAACACACCAAAACATTATGTTTTCCTTAAGATTTAAATATTGAATTTACTAACTAAAGAGGGATAGGTGACATACCGTTTAAACGCTTCTTCCTCTCGCCATCACCATCCTATCTCTGTTCCAACACTCATACAATGATGATCCTACAAAAGAACGCAACCAACCAAATTGATAGTAATAGCATAAACTCAATATAAACCTATGTATGTGATCAAGGAATCATACAATAAAACACAACAAGCTTTATAGGAAAGAATTATATTACTGTATCATATTAAATGTGAAAGAGAGATTACAACCGTGGCCTTGATGTCGTAAGGTCCCTTCCAACTATCCTTTGTTCCCCACACACTTCCACTCCAAGAATTCTGAGAGCATAGATCTGATAATATTCATAATCTATCTTGACAAAATGGCTTGTCTAGCCAAGCTAACAATCTCCAAAGCTCAATCCAATCCAAGATAATCCCAAAATCTAACTTTCTCCATGAGAGCTCCTATCCTTTTATAAGTTGAAGAGGATAAGGTGAGGAGGTTAGGATGATCCCACTAAATCATGAAAGTGATTAAGATCCAAACCATTCGGATGCCACCTCATGATGGAAGTTTCTCCTTCTAGAAGCATCGAGAAGATGCTTGTTTTTCCCACGTATGAGATTTTTCGCACCCTACCTATATAGCAACCTACAAACATTTCATGACCTAGCTATGGTGCAGCCTGTGAAAATCAGGAATTTTTTCACCCTACCTATATAGAAACCTGCGAACATCTTTTTTAATAGGGTTTTTACAAAGGAGAATGCAACTTCTTTTCTTAGGAAAAGTTCTTCTCCCTTCTTCCGTCAGGAACTCAGGCCACTGACCCTTCTGAAGGCAATAGATAGGTTTACATCATTAACGGTCATGATGATGAAAATAATGTGTAACAAAGAGCCCCCCAAAGTATGAAGTTAGAACAGAGTGATAGTTGAAATATTTTGTTGAGTGTGTGTAGGGAACAAGGAACAGTCGGTCGAAAACCTGCCAACAAACAAAGAAATACAGTACAATAATATATCATCACTGAGGTAGGAATTCCCATACTCATAATACAAATGACTTGGAGCATAAATGTCGACATGTGAAGATCCATGTCAAGTAAGACAGGTCATGGCCACCAAACATACACTGTGGATCCATGCCAATATGACTCAAATATGAACATAGCCACCAAAAAATACACTGTGGATCTATGTGTTAAAGACTCAAATTTGAACATAGCCACGAGACATAAAATGTGGATCTATGCAACAGTACAAAATGAATATACTCCAACGCAACCTGAATCTGTGAGAAAAGGTTCAGGGTCTTCATCTCCACCACTCTAAGTACGAATCTAACCATGTGAATACATGTGTTGAAGTCGAACATGGTAGAAACCACTTGATTATCGGTCAATTATGAGAACCGTTAACAAGTGTGAGGGAAATCACCATTAATGTCAATGACTCCCAAGGTACTCTAGTACAATCCAACGAATGTGAATTAATGAGATGAAGTCGAACACTCGGTGGAATCTTCTGATTAGGGGTCAATGATGAAAACTCATTGTCGAAAGTGAGGAAACCTGCCATTAAGGCATGCAAGTTCCAAGGTACCAATTAGTTTCTAAGCCTAATTCCCAGATAATGAGTTGAGGTTGACAGGAAAAGACTTGTCACAGGAGGGCCTTAATGTATCCCCCATCAATGACATGAAACAAGTAACAATATTTGATGTAGATCAGAGTAATAAGTGATTCAGGACTGACTCAAGGATGGTCGACGCAATAGAAGTCTTAAGGACTGTAGAAATGGCTGACGCAATAGAAGGCTTTCCGGTTTAGACTTTTCTTCGAACATATTGACGACATGACAAATGTCTCGAAAAAATGGACTCAACAACAGGGATCATAGACCAATTTCTAATCTTAAAGGAGTATGATCGAGAGACAAGTGGATTTTCCAACCTAGACACAAAGCGAGTGAAAGGGTGTCATGTTCAAAAGTGACTCTTCCATGGAATACAGGTTTAGACACATTTCTTTCCCAATTTCCCCCCCACCATTTATGGAGAGTACCTCTTTATTTTTACGCAAGCTTGAGGAGGATAACATATGCTTGTAAATGTAAGCTCATCCTTCGGACGAGTCCCTCGGAGTATGTTTAACGAACCCTAAGACAGAGTGGTTCAGTCCCATGTGGGCCTTTCAATGTTTGTTTTATGAGTCCAAAGAAAGAAAACTCAGGGGTTTTTCATGTTTATAAAGTTTGAAAAACACTTAAAGAGAACTCTCTCAGTTCCTTTTTTGTAAAGTAGTCTGATGAGACCGAAAAAGAGATAAAATATCACTCAACATACGTTTTCTTCAAATACTTTAACAAGCGTGAAAAGAACAAGATCGCTCGATAATATTTTCATGTTTAGAGAGTCTAAAAAGATCTTAAAGGGAACTCCAATGGGTTCCTTTTTCGTATAACCTTTACGAGTCCAAAAAAGTGATAAAAGTATACCCAGTTACATTCTCATTGATTTACGAGAACGAGAAAGAACAAAGACTAAGATCAGTAACTTATTCTCATGTATTTACGAGCATGAGAAATCACGAAGACTAATCTCAGGATTGTTTTCATTTTTACGCAAGCTTTAAAAAAAACAAAACTATGCTTGGGATATATTTTATTTTTACACAAGCTTAAAAACTAAACAAAATTATGTTTGGACCTAGTTTCATTTTTACACAAGCTTGAACCAGAGGAAACTATGCTTGAAGTAGGTGGTTTCATTTTTACACAAGATTGAACCATAGAAAACTATGCTTGCAATAGGTGGTTTCATTTTTACACAAGCTTGAACCATAGAAAACTATGCTTGAACTTCCCAACACATAACAAAGGTATGGTTGATACTTAGCCCCCAGCTTAAGAATTTAGCGACTCAACTTCAACATGAAGTCCAAAGGTTGAAAGCATTGCCCCCCAAGCTTCGCTTCATCTAACATCACATGCAGATGAAACGAAGCTTCAAATACTAGAATTGACTCAAACGGAGAGGGGGAAGTTGTTTCATTTTTTAACGAGCTTGACACAGGAGAAGAACTATGCTCTTGAATCCAGGTTCAATCTCTAGACCTCTGTTTCATTTTTTAACGAGCTTGACACAGGAGAAGAACTATGCTCTTGAATCCAGGTTCAATCTCTAGACCTTTGTTTCATTTTTTAACGAGCTTGACACAGAAACATGAACTATGATCACAGGCTTTGTTTAATTTTTTTTTTAACGAGGTTGCTACAGAGACTCAAAAACTATCCTTACGACTGGTTTCATTTTTTAACGAGCTTGAAATCAAAAATCCATTCTCAACTCAGTTCTTGATCACAGCTTCCAAGAGGACAATGTTCTGGAAGGACACCATGTCAAGGGACAAAAATCGGTCATGGATTCCAAGAGATCTTCATTTGACGGAAGAAAAACACTCTAGAAGGAACACATGTTGAGGGCCACGATAGGGGTAAGGAGATCAAACTCTAAAGACCCTATTGAAAATATAACCATGTCAACTATCGTATCTAGGTCATCAGAAGTTGAAGTCATGGGAGACAACGCCACATAATTAACATGTGGTGGGGATGATACCATCTGCATATAAGAACCATTTAGGGAGGTAATTCAGTTAGGACCGATGAATGAAAGTTGATCAATAGTCACCATTCTTCCATCGTGAGGGAAATATATCATGTGAAAAAGAGTGGACACAATAGCTTTCATGGCATAGACATAATCCCACCCAAGGAGTAAAGAAAAATCCAAGGGGTATTGGACTACCATGACATCATTAAAGACAATTTTCCCTCCCAAAGTTATAGGAAACTGAGGAAGGGTGCCTAAAGGTTGATTGGTTCTTTTGTTATATGCTAACAGATTCTGCGTAACTGGAGCAAGTTGAGGACAACCCAAAGCTTTCCAAGAAAAAGAGGACAAAATACTAATGGACGCACCTTCGTCTATCAGCGTCTAAGGAACATCCCAACCACAAACCTATACTGTGATCTGGAAAGGAATGTGAGAGGGAAGACGGGGTCTGGTTAGCACAACCCAATTAAAAGGGATGGCCTCATTACTTGGAGGGGGTTGCACGAGAGAAGGAGGAATACCCCCTGACATGGTAGAGTCTGTATCAATGAGAAAAACGTGGGTAGTATCGGCTTTACTCTCGAGTGGGAGAGTAGGATTGACCGATGACAAGATCAGATCGACCACTTGTTTTGCATTCTCCAAGGGGAGAATGGGATTGACACTTGGAAAAGGATCGACCACTTGGGTTTCACTCTCTAACAGAAGAGTGGGATCAACCGAGGATGGGATCGGATTGACCACGTGGTCTATTGGTTCAACCAAGGACGTGACTAGATTGACCACTTGTTCAACCGAACTGACTGACGGGGGAACCGGATTGATCACTCCATCAACTACAGGTGGGTTGAGAGAAAGCTTGTGATAAGCAGCTGGAAGTTGAGGCTGTGAAACAATCATGTCTTCCAGGAATTTTGAGGCTTCCTCCATATGAGGGAAAATATGAGTTAGATTACACCCTTTGCATAACATACATGGGAACTTGGCTCTACTTTTCTTCTTCTCAACTATATCGTGACTAGTCGACGGGAAATCATCAACATGTTGTTCAAAGGCTGACGACATGGGTTGGTCAGGGTGTGTAGACCATACTTCTATAACCTTGGATAGACCAGGGAAATCCTTAAGAATATGCCTACCCTTACAAAGCCTGCAAGGTTACTTGGGATTACGATTTGTTTGGGTGATCTTGACATCATCAACACTCCCAACACGGTTAACAGTAACTGGTTGTTTTCCAACATGTTTGACAGTGGTTGGAGGTTTTGACCCTTGTTTATTTTTCTTCTTCTTAGTCTTTGGTTTCTTCTTCTTCTTAGCCATTGGATTACTAGCTTCATAGTTTTCACTCAGTGAAGAAGATGAAATGGAAGAGGACCTTGTAAGTGAAGAAGGATAAGAAGATCTTATTGGTGAAGAAGTTGAAGGATCAACATGAGGTTGATGTTCTTGGGGGGAAGTGCTTACGACTGAAGCACTTACTGCATTTGGGATTACCTGAGTGGAGAAAAACCACACTGACAATCCAATTGTGAGACCCGGAAGGCTCAAAGTAGTGATGTGAGGAGGACCAATGTTCCCATAAGAAGGAAAAACAAAAGGTTTCCCTACAACAAGGGTTCCTTCATTGGTCATTTTGGGAACCGATGCCATTAAAATAAAGATCCAATCTAGAGTCCACTAGGAAAAACAAACAACACATGCTAAAAATCTAGTAAGCAAGCAAGCATACAAAACCTTCTCACAATGAACTCACTAGTTGGTGATGAAATCCAACGTCACGGGAACAAAGTAAGAAGGGGTTGAGATAGAGTGGGTGGAAAAGTTACATTAACAACCTTCTTAACGGACTTGCACCCTGGTTCATGCTCCCACACATAAACGTGGGTATACCCTCCAAGGAGCACGAGTGAGTTTGGCCAACATCGATTCTAGGTACCGTGAAGACTTTCCCCTCCACAGTCACCTTGTGTAAAGGCCCTAAAGATATAGGCCACTAAGGGTACCAACTACTACAATGATTCCTGGGGAAACAGTCAACAGTTTGATCCATGTGCAAGGGCAGGGTATCTATCCTGAAATCAACTTGAAAGGCTTCCACTCATCATTGTGGGTATACCTCTCAAGCAACCCCCATAATATGCTCAATCTCTACACCAATACCAACAAAGCAGGGTGATTAACTCTGCCAATATCATTGTGACCTTGTGATTGACCCTTGTGTTAGAAGGGCTTCCCATGACAAAATGTAATAAGTGGATTTCACCGCTCCCTAACTCAAGATTCTATGTTTGTTTGCAACTTTGGAAATTTATCTTTCACACCTATTCCAAATCCCTACAACTAATCTAATGTAGGTTTGCTACCAGAAAATATAAAAATGTCTAATCAATTTTTATAAGCGCTTTATTTTTAAGGTTGTTGTTACTCAAAAGGAAAATGGTGTGGACAATATGGTGTTTTGACCGACTTGAAATTTATGCAAAGAAATGAAGATGCAATCTTTTAATTTTGATGAAAGCAATGCTACGAGAAGGAGAAAATATTTATCATTCCCAAATGCACAATGTCCCAAAATTTTAAAACTCATCAATATCAATATCTTCAAGAAATGATACAAAGAGAATGTACACCAATACACGATTCATGCCAAGAATCATGCAATTTCGCTACTTCAAATGAAAGGATGCCCCCAATCTAATATAAAGAAAGAAATTAAATATTTTTGTTTCAAAAATTTCACTAAAAGAAATAATGAACTTTCTTAAAACAAAGAAACCCAAACTAAAAGTTTTCTTTTAAAGAAAACTATTCAGAAGAAATCTGATCCTTCTCTAAACAATTCTAAAGAAAACACACGCTTTGTCATTGAAAGACACTCAAAGCAAGAGACTAATCCTTCAAAACCAAACAAAGCAAAGATGGCTAAAATCAACTCAAAGAATGTCAAGCAGACTGTAAACAGATCAATATAGGCTCCAAAATTTCAATCTAGTTGATCAAAGAAAAACTGGGCATCAAAAGATAACAAGACCCAATCCAAAAAAAAAAATTACAAACAAGTTCGCAAGCCAGCAATATATTACAGTGTGAAAATCAACAGTTTTCGCAGGCTAGCAATGGGTAGGGTGCGAAAATGTCGCACTGGTTTAAACAGTGAGGTGCGAAAATCAAAGTTTTTTGCAGAATGTATACAGGTGAAGTGTGGGAATGTCTGTAATCAAAAGGAATTTGGAAAAAGGACAAAGAGTCTAAGTGAACTTTCAGATCCAGAGAGTCTGGATGGATCTCCCACAGACTCAGAGACCAAAAATCAAGCAATCAAAGAAAGGGAAACTAGACTAACTAGGAAACAATTCATTCCCCAGTGGAGACACCAATTTTGTTATTGGATAAATCGGTAGGTGTAGACACTAACTGATCTCCCTAGATCCACCTAGATCTAGAACAAAACACACCAGAACATGACACTTTCCTTAAGTTTTAAATATTGAATTTACTAACTAAAGAGGGATATGTGACATACCATTTAAACATTGCTTCCTCTCACCATCACCATCCTAGCTCCATTCTAACACTCATACAATGATGATCCTCCAAAATAACGCAACCAACCAAAGTGATAGTAATAGCATAAAATCAATATAAACGTATGTATGTGATCAAGGAGTCATACAATAAAACACAACAAGCTTTATAGGAAAGAATTGTATTACTATATCATATTAAATGTGAAAGAGAGATTACAACCATGGCCTTGATGTTGTAAGGTCCCTTCCAACTGTCCTTCATTCCCCACACACTTCCACTCCAAGAATTCTGAGAGCATAGATATGATAATATTCACAATCTATCTTGACAAAATGGCTTGTCTAGCCAAGCTAACAATCTCCAAAGCTCAATCCAATCCAAGCTAATCCCAAAAGCTAACTTTATCCATGAGATCTCTTCTCGTTTTATAAGTTGAAGAGGATAAGGTGAGGAGGTTAGGATGATCCCACTAAATCATGAAAGCGAGTAAGATCCAAACCATTCGGATGCCACCTCATGATGGAAGTTTCTCCTTCTAGAAGCATCGAGAAAATGCTCGTTTTTCCCACGTATGAGCATTTTCACACCCTACCTATATAGCAACCTGCGAACACTTCACGACCTAGCTATGTTGCAGCCTACGAAAATTAGGCATTTTTTCACCCTACCTATATAGCAACCTGCAAACATCCTCTTTAGTAGGGTTTTTACAAAAGAGAATGCAACTTCTTTTCTCAGGAAAAGTTCTTCTCCCTTCTTTCTTCAGGAACTCAGGCCACTAACCCCTCTGAAGGAAACATATAGGTTTACATCATTAACATTCATAGGGATGAGGAAAATAATGTGTAACATTGGCTTCCATTAATTTCCATGACTAAAAATAGGGAAATTGTTTTCCAACTACATGATTTACCAAACCCAACAATGGGCATTTAAAACCAAAAACACAATGAAAATGAGCTACAAAAATTTGGGTTTCCACACACAAAATGATTTTGTGCTATTCCCCTCAGGTGGCGATGAGACTAGAATGGGATAAATCAATTTATACCTCAGCTAATTCTCGAAAACCTGACAGTAGTGGATCTTGTGTTGCCTTATGTCTAGATCAAAGGGGTTGTGCGATTTATCCTAAAGCTTTAGATCAAAGGGGTTGTGTGATTTATCCTGAAGCTTTATGTGCAACGATTCGTTAGTTGGTTTTGAATGGACTTAAAAAGTGGAAAGAGAATAGAGTGAGCAACATGTAAGGTGGAGAAAACCATGGTTTTTAAAAAGCAAGTGGTATGGATGACATGTATTTAGGACGATTGGTATTATAGAAAAGATCTCCATAAATATATTCATTTGGCATAATTAGTGAAACAATAAATGATTTTTTACTTTTATCATTACAGTCCTAGACGTTAACTCTAAGGGTGGAAAGTTGATCAGACATAACACGTTGATCCCTAATTTTTTATTATCCTTTAGCACTTTTATTATTGTCATCAAACCATTGAGTGATTTTTCTTTCAAGATTCAAGTAAGAAAATATTGGTACAAATCATTAATCATGATAATTCAATAATTGGATTGTCCATCCTAGCATTCATCTTTGAAAATAGGAACCATTAAACTTTCATTCCATTTTTTAGAAATCTCTTTTTTAACAACTTAATTGATAATATGATTAATATGAAAAACCAAGATTGAACTCTCAAGTTTTAATATTTTAGTTTAGTATCCTTCATTGTCTTTTTACTTTGCTAATAGTCAAATGCTTAATACTAAATTTATATCCCATTTGAAAAAACATTATGGAAATGACAAGTTACATGAATTGTAATGTCCATCCGAAACCCTTTGTAATTGTACATATAAGTTGGTGAGGCATTGGAACCAAGTATAAATGTAATGTGAATTTAGGCTAGTGATCCATCAACACCTAATATTCGTGTTGTTTGCATCTGAGTAGTTTGTGAAGAAGTGCTATCAAGACAGGGTGTGCAAGTTTATGTGTTGCACGCACTTGGGTAAGTTTGCACATTGCACTGTGTTGTGTGCACTTGGGTTAGTGCATGGGAATGACTGGAAGTGAGCACAAAATAGATTTATATGTGTGTGTGTGTGTTTGTGTCTGTGTGTGTGGTTTTACATGTAATGAGGTCGAAGATTCTTTGTGTTATGAGGCTGGTGAGCCCACTACTAAATATGACCAAATTTTCCACTATTTTTGCATTGCTATTGTGACACTTCTTCGTTGAACTTGCCACGAAAGCGGGTCTTATTTTTCGTGGATCTTTTTTCATCACTATATCGACAACAAACAACTCGTCATGGAAATATCCACGAAATATGGTTGCCACATGTCATTCGTTTGATAAGAATTTGTCGCAACAATTTTGTTTTTTTCAAACATTCATCTATATAGAGACAAACAATCATCTATATAGTGACAAACATCCATTTTTGTTGCCACAAGAATGTTATATTCTCCACGATTTTTTTTCTCTATATCAACAGATGTTCGTGGAAAAACACAAATGAATTTTTTTTGTTCCCACGAGAATGCTATATTTGCCACGATTTTTCATTGCTATATCGACGGATGTTCGTGGAAAAACACAAATGAAAAGTTTTTTTCCACAAGAATGTTATATTTTCCATGTTGTTTCGTCTCTATATAGACGGATGTTCATGGAAAAACACAAATGAAAAGTTTTTGTTTCCATGAGAATGCTATATTTTCCACGATTTTTCGTCGCTATATAGACGGATGTTCCTGGAAAAGCACAAATGAAAAGTTTTAATTTCCACAAGAATGTTATATTTTCCACGATTGTTCGTCACTATATAGATGGATGTTCATGGAAAAACACAAATGAAAAGTTTTTGTTGCCACAAGAATGTTATATTTGGCACAATTTTTCGTCTCTATATCGACGGATGTTCGTGACAAAACACAAATGAAAAGTTTTTGTTTCCACGAGAATGTTATATTTGCCACGATTTTTCATCATTATATAGATGGATGTTTGTGGAAAAACGCAAATGAAAATTTTTTGTTGCCACGAGAATGCTATATTTTCCACGATATTTCATCACTATATAGACAAATATTCGTGGAAAAACAAAAATAATTTTTTTTTGTTTCCACGAGAATGCTATATTTTCCATGATTTTTCGTTACTATATACACAGATGTTCGTGGAAAAACCCAAATGAAAAGTTTTTTTTTCCACGAGAATGTTATATTTGTCATGATATTTCGTCGCTATATAGACTAGAAAAACATAAATGGAATTTTTTTATTTTCAGGAGAATGTTATATTTTCCACGATTTTTCATTGCTATAGAGATGAGAACTGTAGGTTTAAAAACAAAATACATACCAGCATGAAATTACTCATGGCATTGGAGAGATTCAAATAAATTGGTGACATTCTACATGCTAGCCACATGGAGGATGTTGTATGATTGTAGAACACCTTACCTTGTATGAGGATAATTTGGCATTAAAGAGGATGTAATTGAGCCCTATACATCATGAAGTGGCATGTATGCTTGCATGGAAGCATGGAGTTGAATTTGGGATGCATGTATCATGACAACTTTCATGTAGAGGAAAATGAGCCAGTGGAGTACATGGCTTAGGAGGTGCATTGGTCTCTTTAGAGGCTTGGAGGAGGATCATTGAAGTCCTTGGAAACTTGGAGGACCATTGGTCACATCTCATGGAGTACCCTTTCATTGGACCCTTTCTTGTCTATGACATCGCCTTGGAGCTTGACATGTGTACCTTTGGAGTGTAGCACTCTAAGCCTACTTGTGGCTTTGTAGGTTGATTTTAATGGTTTAGGCCCGCATATATTTTTTGTCCTCTCTCTCTCTCTCTCTCTCTCTCTCTCTCTCTCTCTCTCTATATATATATATATATATATATATATATATATATATATATATATATATATAGGAAGGAGAGAGTCATTTCATATCATCATCATCATTGTCTTCTTAGAGTGAGACACTAGGGTTGATGAGGAAACCATAGAAGTTATTATACCAGACCAACAATAGTGTTACCCCTATTGACATATCCAATCATAACACGTAATCATAACAAGATTTATAATCATACCAATAATCATAGCAAGGTATACAATCATAGAAATAATAATAACAAGGTATGCAATCATATCAGTAATCATGATCATAGAAAGGTATCTACCACATATATATTGTTAAATTTGGTAGCATCAGGAGTCATTCTCCAGTAAGAGGCCATATGGGCCATCCTGAGTCTATCCAAGAAGATTTGGAGAATCAACCAGTCTTGTGTGGTATTGAAAAAATCCAGGGGGAACATACAACCTTTGTGAGTCAAACCAAAATTCAAGATGAACGAGATGTTATATGATCTTGTGAATCTAGCTAAGGCAAAGACAAAATTCAAGATGTAAGTCTAATGAAAAAGTCAGGGTGAACGTACAACCTTTGTGAGCATAGACATTCTACGGAAAAATTCAGGGGGAATGTACAACCTTTGTGAGCATAGACAGACTAATGCAAAATTCAGGGGGAACATAGAAGCTCTGTGAGCCTAGTCAAGACTTGTGAGCCATGAGAAAAAGTCAAGGCATCTAGCAAAATTTAGGCTGAACGTAAAATTCCTATGATCTAGAAACAAATAATCTTCCTTATATTGCAAATGATGTAAATGTATTGATCTAGTTCATTGGTGAGTGTAACATTGTCCATCATGAAGTGAAATTCGAATTGCCAAGTTGAGAGTCAAGTTGAATGATTTGATAAACTCAAGTTGTAAAAGGTCAAGTTAAGAGTCAAGTTGAATGAGTTGTTAAACTCAAGTTGTAAAATTCAAATTACATGCATGACAAGTGGCATGCATGACAAGTTGCATGCATGGCATGCATGCATAACAAGTAGCATGCATACATGTCAAGTGCATGATGAGATGGCATGCATACATGTCTAGTCATAGGTCGAATTGCATGGTGATTTGGCATGCCATGCATTGCCAAGTCACAAGGGTGAGTTGTAATGCTAACTTGAGTCTCAAGTCAAAGTTATATTTTGAATCTCATGTCCAGTTCTAAATTCAAATTGATTTAAGTTTGGTTCTAACTTAAGTCACATCTCCAGTTCTAAATTTCAGTTGAAGTGTTAAGTGGAGTTGGATTACACATGAAATCAAGTTACTATTTTGAGATCTCTCTTCCTCCTTCAATGCGCCTACATATACAGAGGTCAACCCTCATTCCAAGACAATTGTTATGTAGTGTAAGGTTGACAGAGAAGAGGCAGCATAGGTGTCCAACAAAGGCAACGATAAGTTTTTCGATGACAATGTTGGTATATCAGTTAATAGAGAGGAAGTATATCAGTTAATAGAGAGGTAGCATATCAGTCAATAAAGAGGCATCATATCAATAAATAAAGAGGAAGCATATCAATGCAAAAATACAACACATGTGCCCTCCTATCAATGTTGATATATATATCAGCAAAAACGGCAACAAAGGGGTCCTAGGGAAACTGGTGAATTATGTTTACAGTGTTGGTATCTAACAACAAAATAGGATAGGAAGGTATCTCTACTTTTTCAGGTCTGTCAGTCAAATTCAAAGTCATATTGGAAAGCTCTTTAAGAGAAAAATTTCATGGTGGATATTTTGTAAGTGGTCATACATTATCTTTGCAATAAAAGAAGTTTGTTTGTTGGGGTTTTTATTCCTATATAGGGTTTCCCTAGGGTACATGTGGTGTTAATATGCATGCTGGTAATTCTATATGGTTGTTATTTTTCTGATTAGATTATGGATTGTTAAGCTAAATTCAAAGTATAGTCAGGATTTAAAAGTAAACCTACAGCTAAGCAATCAAGCTCAATATTTTAACATATACATCTTCAATAATAATATGAAACCAATCAATGGCAAGGTGTCCAACACAGATGCATACATATCATTAAATATATCTTTAATAGGGAACCCACATATGTATGCATCACATGAGGGTGAATCATGTAATAATAGGAAAAATAATATTAATCCTCATCAAGGGTTATCATAACTATGTGGCCATCATCAAGAATATGCAACATTTTCATTGATATCCATAGCATTGAAACATCAATAAGTATCTTGGACAATAAGTATATATGTAATATTAACCATACCACTAAGGACATGTTAATAATCATCTAATAGTTACCAATGCTTCATATCCAATATCAAGAATATTTCATTCTTTCATTAAGAAATGTCAACATTCATCATAGTATGGGAAATCACATAGGTGTCTAGGTTCATCATACTCAATCATCAAGGATATATACATTCATCAAGTCATACATCTATCATGTGGAAAGTAAATTTCTAACCAAGAATCATCCTGAAATAAGAGTCCAACTAATATTATAAAACACCAAATGATCTAATGTAAAAGACTATAAAAAACATGCAACTATAAAATAGGCACCCAGTTATCAATTACTAATAGAATAAAACCAATGGGCTAACTAGACTAAAAACATGTCAAAACCATTACCTTATCAATGTCCTTTCTCTAGGTCCATATTCCCATATAACTTGATAAGATTTTTCCACGAGATGCATTTCCATCGCCAAGACCTGTAGAAATCATCAAAGACAAAAATTGTATATCAGTAAATAATATATAAGCAAATAAACATGCATTTAAACATGTAAAAGACTATAGAAATACTAAAGTGGAATACATTAATTATCTTCTCTGTGTTTCAAGAATAGGTTATTCTCTAATGAACAGGGCCAACCACGTGAAGGTAGAAGCTCATATGGCCCCTCCCCCCACCCCCCACCCCCCCCTCACATCGTTCTCAATTCCCCATACCCAATAAATTATTTCTTTTACATAGAAAACATATAAACATTCATGCATAAGTAGGAAATTCATCAATACATATAAACATATAAACATTCATGCATAAGGAGGAAAGTCATATAAACATTCATTCATATTAATAATGATAGTCATCAAAATACAAGTCATAAATTTATACAATCAGTTATTTTTTGTTTTTGTTTTTTTTCTAAAAAAAACCCACGAGTGGGATATCATCATTCTCATATCGCAATGCATTTCTTGCGCCCTGTCCTATTTGTGTTGATTTTGTTTCCATGCCCTCATGTACCATACTTCTAGTACGTCGATGAGCAGGGTGTGGTGGCAGCTGCAAATGGGCATCAACTACAACAACGAAAATGGTCATATTGATATGCTAAAATATTATTGAAAGAACTATTTCATTATTTCAAATAACATTACAATATTTCTCTTTACCTATATGTCTAGCCGTGACAACTAGTGTGTTCATTACTTGCGTCGTTTGTTTCTCTTGCAGTTCACCCTCATGAGCTACATGCTCTTCCATTGAAAGAAGAAACTTTATAAGTACATGTCAGCAAATAAATATCTATAATCATAATAGATACTTCGATTTCTAAATAAAACATACCCAAATGACTAGTTTTCTCCCCAATATCATGCGACAGGCGCTCCCCACTATCAACCGGTAGATTTTGAGTACCGCTACCCTCACTGCTTTGGTTTCTCTCCTGCTTAAAACAAACATAAACATTTAGTTATTGGTGATATAGTCAATCATGAATATATTTTACAAGTATACTACAATGATGGCCTTATTGATCATATTTACTTGAATTTGCATAATTGGGTAGACTGGCGTCTGCCCCAAGATTTTTTAATATTCAACCACTCTTTGAAAACCAAGCTTTAGGTCTTCCTCGGTGGAAGTGGATTTGAACGTATTTCCATACAATGCATAACATCATTAAAATTGCTTGTAATAAAACAATTATTTGTTTTCTACTGTTAAATAAATATTCACCACAATTAATCATTTAGTTCTTATGATTCTTGCTCTTAGTTTTCTGTAGACACCTTGGCCCAGTTTATTTTTCCCTTTCTTTTACATTCTAGCCTTTGTCTCTTTGGAGGTATCAGGAAGCCTATGAAAATTTTGAAATATGTTAGATGTCACAATTGTTATTTAAAACAAAACAAAAAAAATAAAATTGAGCATATTTCACTAAAAATATGATATATGTCATACCTTGCTTTACCAGGTCGTGGTTCTTTTCCTTGCCTTTTTAGAAAATTACCCTTTGCATCCTCTATCAGTTCCTTCCACTCTTTATCTGAAACCATGGGAGGGTGCTCATACTTGAGGTTTTCTTCCAATATTTTCCTATATTGGGCCCTAATATATTTCAAACTCTCGCCAGCTAAATGGGTGACCACGTTTTTGTTGAATATATTAAGTTTACCATATGGCTTATCAATTCATCTTTCAAATTGATATCTTGGCCATTTCACCTTGTGAAAATGGTGGGGCCAAAAAGCTCCAATGCCTTGTCATTCAATTTCCTATAGAATACATTATTCCCTGCAAAAACATTATGATCATTAATTTAAAATAATTTTGACATATGTGTTTTTAAATTACATGATAAAAATCAATAAATTAAATAATAAATACTTGCAATCTCTTGTATCTTTATTGGAACATAGTCATCCTCCACCAGAAAGGTGAAATATAGGGATCCCGTGCTTTTCACCTATGCTACTCCAGGATAAGCTTCCTCGCAATCGATAGTAGGTTCATCTCCAACATCATGTGGAGTCCTAGTGTCTATATGGCCCTTCTCGGGCATGTCATGTTGCTCAAAATCAGTATGCTCATCATTTTATTCGAGGCCAACCTTAGGAGAGTAAAAACTCCTCACTAGTATGTTATGTCGACGTTGTGGCCTCACTGGAGCATCACTGCTACCAATAACAGTATTTGTAGGTTGTCCACTCTCGGGTTTTAAAAAATCCTACAAAAGGAATACTTGACTTTATCAGATCATATAAAAAATACAAAACTAAAAATCATAAATGAATATATGTCATAGTTGATAAAACTATGTAAAGATGTCACTTACCCCATAAGAATGTATTTGAGGTTTTAGCTCATTAATTATCGCATTGATCTCCTCTGTCATGGGTGTTCTGCTAATCAAACCAAGTAATTCTATGTTTTCCCTTTCCAGGGCCTTCCTAATAGTTTCCATTGGGTTTTTCGAATAAAATATTTCTTCCTCAATCACCTCATCATCCACATTGAGTGTGGACTACAAACATAAAACAATAAAACGAAGGAAATTAATTTTAACATTAAATAAATTTAGTTATTCTAATCATATTTAGTTACTATTAACATTTACCTGATGCGGTATAGTGGGTGAATTTCCACGGTCACCCTGGATGGATGTAGTTACAGGTGACTTTACATGGTCACTCTGAACAGATGTAACTACAAGTGAGTTTCCATGGTCACCCTAACACAATAAATCAATAAATAAAATTTATGAAAATAATTGTAACATTGAAGAAAATTAGATATTGTAATCATATTAACAACTATTATATAATAATAAAAACAATTATTACATCAAAGTTTACTTGTTCGTTGCTGCCTCCAGAACATGCAGGAATTTGGGCATGATCACTCTAACACAATACAAGAAGAAAGACAATTAATGCAAATGGTTCAGTTAAATGGTATATAAGATAATTAATAAAAATAAATAAATAATAAGAGTGACTGATCAAAGGTTGATTTAAATGGTTTATAAGATATTTACCCCCATAGTAGCATCCCCTCCATATATTCAATTCAAATTGTAATCGATCAACATCTCTTCACCTGTAAATATTGATTTTGTTGCACATATGAATATATGATTTCCTTCACGCCCCTCAAATATAAAATTCGGTTGCTTAGTCGTTGTCCCTGGTCATGTACTATTTATAAAGCCGGTAATGTTTCTGGAAGCTTTTGGCCTTCCATCAATATACATAGCTGCCCCTTTGTTTTGATTGTTGTCTACTAGTTGTATATAATTTTCAATAACTGTGTATCTCCACATAGTTCGTGTATATCAAACCAACATCAACCAGTGATTGTATTTGTAGCATGGTATGACATACTCCATCAATTTAGTTACAGTGCCATATTTTACCTTTATTCCATCCATGGTAAATATCCCCAATCCATGTAAGGATGATAGAGATATACTAGTAATCCTAGGAAGGGGAGTGGGGAAGTCGAAGGACTGTTGAAAAGAGAAGGGGCACACTTCCTTGGGTGTGATAGGTGAATGGGAAAGGAGGGATTGTGGGCTAGTTGCAGCAGAGAGCACCTAGGTCTGGGAAATTTTGTTGAGTTTCAAAACACAGCTTGTCACTAGGGACCACTTCTTGTTCCCTAGTGGAGTTAAGCCCCATATCGAGGGTGACATGTTGTTGAAAGCTAATGAGAAACAGGTCTATGGTTGGGAGGAACGTCTAAGTTATACATGTGGTTGGTGGATTTTATAAAATATAAGTGTTCCATATGTGATTTTCTTGTTTACTGTATGCATATTTGTCTATGCTTGATATGGGTTAATTTGTGTATGTAGTTGCATATAAGTAATTGTGGTAATTTTTTTAAAGTTACTTGTACATGTAAATATGGTGCTTATTTCCTGTAGTTGTAGTTGTGCATGAGTATGTCAGTTGATGATATCCTTTCATGTTAAGTTAATCTTTTGATACGGGTTATGAGTCTTCAAGAAGAGGATTGGGTGGTTGGGTGCACAAGAGGCTGGATTTTTTGGGTGCATTCAAGGAAAGAGACTTTGTGCATAGTGAAATCCAAATTGGCGCATGACACCATGATGGTTGTATGCACAATTTTGTTGCAGGATCAATACTCTAGTGTGTAATAGTTTCAGTTACTTTCAATGCTTAAGTTTTTGTTAAAAAGAGAATGTTTCTTTCATTATTATAAGTTGTGTGGCATGACTCAAGTTTGGATCAAGGGCGTTATTTCAAGTGATGTTGTGCAGACTTGTGTGTAGAGTAGAAACTGTGTAGTGAAATTTTAGAGTAACATTGCTCAATAGTACACTGGGGACATTACATTTTGGTATCGGAGCTTACTTTGGAATAAGTGTGTCACATGGCCCAGCCTGGGGTGGCTGGGGACATTACAAATTGGTATCGTAGCTATTGGTTCAACACCGGAATTATATGGGCCAAAATTTAACAAAGTTGCAGAACTCTAGTGTCAACACTGAACCTGCATGGGCCAAATTTAGAATTTTAGCATGGCCATGGTCTGCATTAAGTAAGAATGTGTAGGTGTGTGAGATAAATTATGATATTATGGAGTGCGGCACTGGAATTTTCAGTAAACAATGGTGCATGGGTGTGCGCACTAAAGTTTTGGATCTATGCAGAAAAAATTTGTGGTGCATGTCCATTACTGATACACAATGTACAAGTTGAAAATTGACATCCTGCATTGGTGTGTGTGGAATATCAGTGCATGCATGGGCTTGAGAAGGAAGGATGTGACAAGATGGTGCATAGTTTTCATGAATTTTAATAGAAAATATTATTGTCTACACATTTTTCATAATTATCAGCGATTGGAGAAAACAGATTCAGTACATAAGGGTAAAAGCATGGAAGAGGCATATAGGACTTATAGTCTCAATGATGGATTCAAATATTTGTATGTTGGTTTAGGTGTTGATGGTACAAAATCCAAGGAGGAGTGCATGAATTTGGCAGAAACCATAAAGGGACTACAGAAAGATTTCTAGAGCTATAAGGCTGATAAAGAAAGGCTTATGAGAGCCAAGGCACAACAAGATGACTTCAATGTCAAATTGATGCAATTTCTATACATAATAGAAAATAAGATGGATAAAAAGACAGAGTTGAATAGATCAAGAAGTCGTAAGTCTCATGATGAGAAAACAAGAGAAGAAATAAGTATTGGTAAGTGTTGGCATGCAGGGGGCAGACCTAGGGTTAATCATTCAAATACCAACAAAACCCTTAGATACCGACCCTTTTAGCATCACCTACAGAGAAAGTGAAGTCTCACTCAAGGCATCTAGAGGGGTTGTAGGAACCAAGGTTCTCCAGTGATGAGGGGAAGTGAGCCATCATTTGGGTCCTTTACTTATGTGTGCAGTTATCATAGCTTAACAATTACCTTATCATTAAACATAATCTAGGTGCAAAATTACAACATCAAAAGTGATCCATACATTTAGTATAAAGCAGAAAATTACATATATTGCAAACACATCATAACACACATATTTATGTGGTTCACCCAACTTGGTCTATGTCCATAACATATGGCTTGTTATTTTATTCATTGATTTATTTCTTAAAAATACGTACTTATCTACAAGATATGCAATAGTAACATCCTCCCAAACCTGCCTAGTCATTTTTCTACAGTGCAAGTTCACTCCTCAGTCATACTACAGATTTCTTCCTTTGCTCGACTTCCTTACCCAAAAATCATTCGCGACTTACATGCACCATAAATCTCTGCATACCCTTCACTATTTCCCCTCATACATATTTTTACATACCAATAGGGATAATCCCATTACAAAAGTGGACAAAGTGTCCCCTAAAACTCGCTACAAAAGTGGACAACATGTCCCAAAACCCCACGGTTTATAACCGTTTTCTGCCATTTGTGGGTTGCTCCGTTGTGCATCATTTTTTCATGCTCCTTGGAATCTTCTTTCGTCACGCACTCTAGTCCATCTTCTAATTTCCTTTTTCCCTTAGAATTCCTTTTGGTATAGATCCAAAAAATTATCCAAAATTCCTCTCCAACTGCCCCCCAACACTAACCTATGGCTTGTCTCAAACCAATTAGGCATGTTTCCATTGCACCATGAATTCATCAAATCTCACCTTCATTGTTGCTACCTTTTCCTTGACCTCAAGTTCCTTCTGCAAAATTTGATCAGTTGTTTTGGCTATCATGTGATCATGTACCTTCTCAACACCTTCTTCAACTACATGTTTGATGAGTCCTTGAGTCGTTGTGAGGGTTGTTGTCACTTTGTATGCTTCTTCTTGAAAAATTTCAATATGTTGTGTGTGGGTCTGATGCTCTGCCTTGATTTGATTCATTTATGAATACATCTTTCGATTTTCGTTCATCACAGTTACCACCTCTACTGGTGGAAATGTACCCATTTCTTGTTGTAATTTTTGCACCTTTCCTTACATAATCTAGATCTTCTGACTTATCTCTTGTTGGAACATGTCTTCATTAAGTTGTGTCCAAACACCCATAGTTTCTATATATAGTTATGTAAACTCTACTTCTAGATTTTTTATACAGTTGACCATTGTGGTCACAATTTGCTTCGTTTTCTCTCTCTCTTCAGGTGGCGTAATTGGTGTTATATGTTATTCTAGATACACTATGCATGCATAGAAGTCATGAATGGATTCACTTATATTAGTGACCTGATCTTCCACTGGGGCCTCCTTCTTGGCCTGCGCCTCTCAGAGTTCTTGGTAGAATCGCTTGAATACCTATTTCATTCGTTCTACTTTCTACACTGCCTCATATCGCTCTTGTTTAACTTTTTTATATTATTTCTCTAAGGCCACACTTGTTGTTGTAATATTTATGAGGTCAGTAGATTTCTTATCAGCACACACGCTTAGCTCTTGTGTTGCGCTCATCTGTAGATACTGCAACACATCCATTGGTAGTTGAGATAGCACTAGATCTATGTGACCTAATGCTCTGTCATGTTCTTGCATCTAAGTCATGGGGAATTCAAATACTCTTGTTGATAGCTTAATTATCATTCTCTCCCCTACGACTACCAAGGACTAGAATATTTTTGGCCCTGCCTCTCCAGTATTGGTAGTGTTGTTTGTTGGTTCTTCCTCTTTCTAGTGGCCTAGTGTGATGTTTGCGGCTTCTAATAGCTATCGTAATTCTACCATGTTTTCCTGCATCCATTTGTTCATCTCTTCATGTTGTTGTTTTGCATGCTGAAATGCATCGTCAATGACTTCTTTTACCTGGTCACCTATCTTCTCCAAATCTTCTTTTGTGATTTCTCGAATAGCGACTTCCTTAACGACTTTGTGCTTGGGTCATTGATATATGGATCTTCCTGTGTCTTTCTCTTTTCTCTTTCTATCATTACGTGGTGTCGGGTGTGATGTTGTCTCCTATGGGCCCTTCCCTATGTCATGATCCTCTTCTCCTTAGTCTTATTTATCCTCGTCAAAATCATATACCTTCAGGTTTGGCTATGTTGATGGCTCTATGTTTGTGAATGGAATCTTCCACTCTTCGTCCCAATCATCCATGATGTTTCACATCTCTTCTTTTTTTCATTCTGTATTGTGTTGGAATCCACTATTGGTCTGGGCCTTTCTTCGCCTGAATGTACATGTGGTGGTGCCCTTCTTTGAAATGCTCCACTGCCTTGTATTCTTCGATCGTTTGGGGTAGTATGCATAGCGTCATCTCTATGCTATCTTTGATAATTTCCTTGTAGATATAGAATGTGATATTAGTGTCTATATGGAGTGCTTTATGTGTAGTGTAACAAAAGTTATGATAGCACGTGGCTAAGCAAGGCTTCTCTTTGATTCCTAAAAAATTATTGTCGTTGGACTCTCTCCAGGTTCCTAGCACAATTAGGATCAATAAACAAGAGTAGTGAAAATATGTCCCCTTGTCTTGCACTTCCTCGAAGTCAATCAAGAATTGGCTCAACAAAAATGTTTCTCATTTCATTTGGACACCCTATATACATTGTTTTGTAGCTGTTATAACTATTGTTGGTACTTGATATTTTCTACATTTCCTCAATAGTTTACAGGCTAAGGCTTGTGCCACAAACATTACCATTGGGTCACATATTCTAGTGACATCCAAACCATCCTTTCCTCGGAATGTGTGAAACTTGTATTTCATGCTCTCAATGAGTGCCTTCTCCTTCTTCTTATCGAAAAAATCAGACACAGGGTCTATCCCCTTCGATGGAAGACCTGTAATGCACAATATCAAATCAATATCAATGGATACTGGCCTTTATAGCCATAGATATCCTCCATGTACACAAGTTAGCATCATTTTCACTCATGTGGTGATCACCTGGCTCCGTCCAAAATGAGGTATGTCGAACAGGTTTAGAAGACCTGCTTTATGCAACCCCCTAGCCCACGCATATGGTTCTATGATGATTGTTGGACCTTGGTTATGGAAGGAAGTGAAGATTAAGGAATAATAGCAAAGTACGAACTGTGCGGAAGAAACATTAACCGATAATGGGTCAAAGTGGTCAAAGAAGCAGGAAAGAAGGATCAAAGTAAGGGAAATCTAGTCGTTGAAAGAGAATATCGAGGAAGAAAAAGAAGTAAGGCAAATGATCGTGGACAACTCAAAAAGAGGAAGAAGACATCAATGAGTGATTTGGAGAACCTAGCGGAAAAGAAGGAAATACAGGGTGGTGAATCCCTTAAAGCACGGGTCAAGTTGACCTAGGTTTTTGGCACCTAGGGTTTTGACACCTAGACTTTGTTATGTAATGTATAAATAGAGGTCTAGAAGACGAGGGAGGGTTCATTCGAGGTTGGTTTTTTGATACTATGGTTGTTGTTGTTCATTGCTAAGAAGTGATTATATAGAACAATGTTGAGACTGTATTGTAAGATCTTCAGCTGGGTGCAGAGATCAACCCTGCAGCTGGGTGCGTAGGGAGGAACAAGAGATCTGCAAACTAAGTGTGCAGATAGAACTGTATGCTTTCATATAATATATCAAGAAACATAGTTTTGTGGGCGTAGCCCTAGGGAGAGGGTGAACCACGTATATCTTTTTTATATGTGTGATTGATGTTGTGTTATTTGTCATATGTTATAATTTTATTGCATTGTTGTGTTAAATCTGAGATATAACTTGCAAAGTAGGCTTAAGTGAGATAAAGGATAACTATATTGATGTCTGTTGTTGTTCTGGATCCACTTTTCATTTCCTCTGGATGTAGACACATGTGTCCTGCAACACCCTATTGCTACTTTAGGTGAGACTACATCTACTTCGCAGGTGTTTCCGAAAGCTCTAGTAGTTAGGGCTTGTTGGTGCGTTGCTAGAGTTGAACCCTCGGTCTACCCCTACCCCAACAAATGGTTTCATTGTCGGGATTGGGATCTTTTTGAGGGAATGTCAAGGTCGTTCCCATCAAAGACAGAAATTTAGAAGTGGATAGAAGAACAAGAGAAGGACTTCGCTGAAGCCCAGAACAAGAATCCTAGCGTTAGTATAAAAGACTGGTTGGGAAGATACATATTCACCGACATACACGATATTTTCTTTGGAGGAATTCGTAAATATTTATATGAGTGGTTAGCCAGATTAGTAGATACCCAGTTTGAGATCAGATCTAGACCACCTATCGTTTGGACAACAATGTTGATCACGAAGGTCAAGAGAGTTGATAATGATGTGTCTAGAGCCGTGGATCTCTGGTTTGATAGCACTATTGGTGGGTACATTATTGAGTTTTCCATTGACAGAGTTGAATCATATATCCAAGTAGAGAGGTACTTCTTTAAGGGGCCTAGAGGAAAGTTCCTACACTTCTTAAGGTTGAGGATTAAGATGATATTGCATGAGAAGAATATCCTAAAGATACAGTGAAGCTAATGTTCAAGAATTCAGACAGTGACAGTGACATAGAGGTTGGACACACACGCAGTGGGAGACCATTCAGAGAGGTTCCTCTTGTGAACCTTTTTAAGAAAAACTACAGAGATGAAGGATTCTACAGTAGAGAAGAAGCATATCTAATAAACGAAGAGAATTCATAATCTAAAAGAAGAGAGGAAGTACAGACCGAAGAACTTCGCCGAGGAGAACCAGAAATTTTAGGAACTGCGCCTATTGTCGAAGTAAGTATTATTACTCCTCCTGTTTTTTTAGAAGCATTAAGTAACCAGAGAAACCAGCGTAATCAGAGTAGTCAGAGCAGTCAGAGTACTATTACAATTAGTTTAGTACACACTCAGTCTAAGAGCTAAGGAATATTTATGGAAGATGAAATGAGGTTACCGATCTTTAGAGGAGATGGATCTGAAGATCCCGATCAGCATTGGTTCTTATGTGAAGTTGTATGGAGTATCAAGAAAGTCACCAATGAAGCTATTAAGAGAACCCAGTTTAGTACCACCTTGAGGGATCACGCTTTGAACTGGTATATGAAGTTTGTTTCAATACCTGGATAGCCTAAACCGTTGAATGCTATCAAGACTACATTGAGTGCAGAATTCAAGAAACCTAAGTCAGAGTCACAATGCATTACACAGATGAAAGAGATCAAGAAGAATGTCATTGAACCTGTTTGGCAATTTGATCAAAGGTTTAAGACTTTGATAGGTCGGTTGAGATTTCATATTCCAGATGAATGGAATAAAGAATGGTTCATTGCTGCTCTCGTGCCACATATCAGAGTCCCTCTGATGCAACAGAAGGTCGCTTCACAGGTTGAAGCATTAGAGATCACTATGAAACTAGAAGCAGCCATTATAGGAGAAGCCAATCCAAGTACGAGTCAGATCTTAAATCAATTAACCAGTTTATCCTTACAGTCCGAAGATATGAAGAAAGACAAAGGAAAAGAGAAAGAGGATATATCTGGTGTATCAGATGTAAATCAGAGGGCCATGAAAAATAACATTATCCCCTATTTCATGAATACTTGGACTCTGGAGCACCTAGTTATTTGAAGCGGACTATTATACCTTGGTGTGAGGTATGTAGAACAAGACATCACATCACCCTGGTGAAGGTAATTATATGAAAAAATATGTCCAGACACCTACCAATATTTACTGCACATTCTGCAAGTATGTGGGACATGATGAGAAGGATTGTAGGGATTATGATCTCATGCATGAAATATCAAGGGACACATATAAAATTCAAGGAGAAACACAGCAAGAAGGAAATAATGCGCAGTTCAACTCCCCAGGAAGAGTAAACTTCAACCCTCGTGGTGGATTCAGAGGAAGAGGAAGAGGAGGAGAGATCGATCGAGGTAGAGGACAGATAATCTATTATAATTGTGCACAACCATGACACTTGGCAAGGGATTTTCAGAACCCTTGTAGCACTTGCAACTATTGTAGCTTGTTTTATCATGTCATTAAATATTGTCCAGTATTGTTGGCCAAACTCCAGGAGAGATGAGGAGGAAACCAGCAAGTACAGTTAATATTAGCATAACCTCGCGGCGAAGACCCTAGAGTCGTTGTTATTACTAGAGGAGGTGTTGGCCCTTGACCAAGTTTTGAGGATTCTTGGTCATGTTTGACCTGATTTTGGGACTTTGACATGCTATCAAAGGTGGAGCACAAGACAAAGCGGATATCGCAGGATCTTGACCCCTTTTAGGGCCCTTTTTGGGATTCAGGATTAGGTAATGGGTATGGGATGTTGGACCATGGGTTTACCCATGTTTAGGCCTATTTTGTAATGTATAAATAAGTAGCTAGGCGATGTAAGAGAGAGACCGAAAAATGAAAGACCTAGTAGGCCAGAGTGTTAAGTGCTAGAGCTAGATCTATGTGATCAAGAGTTGTAATTTATTTGTGCATACTATGTGAGGCCTGCAAGGTTAGTGCAAGTAACCATAAGAGACTATGTGAAGGATTTGTGCTATAACCTAGCTAGAAGAAGGAGGATCTGGTGGAGTGTGTGCATATCTCATGTCTTCTGCGAAGTAGAACTTGGATGTTATGTGCCTATAAGAAGCTTGAGAAAAGATAATAAATAAGAGAAGAGTCGGTGGACGTAGCCCCAGGGTGGGGGTGAACCACTTACATGTTGTGTTGTTATGCTTTGTGCGATGTATTGATGTGTTTATCTGTTTACTTGCTTAGTGCTTTAATATAGATGAATGATAGATAGATCTATTGATGCTTAGTGATTAATAATATGGATGGGTGTTAGATCTGAATTATGTACACATGCTTAGTGCTTAAATACCTTAGAATATTGTGATACTATGTAATTAGGGTTTAACTGTGTTGTAACCAAAATTGGATATTGATGAATGTTAGCTGTTGAGTGCTCTGTTAAGTGTTAGAATCCTAGATCTGTGTCCCAGCTAAGGTTGCAGACATCTAAGTCTTGCAACCACCCCTTTCTCTACCTCGGGTGAGACTTCATCTACTTCGCAAGTGTTGACGAAAGGGTCGGTAGTTAGGGTTTTGTTGGTGCATTGTTGTAGCATTGAACCATGGGTCTGCCCCTGTGCCATCAAATTGTTCTATTGTTGGGACCTAGAACTGTGATTGCTATGAACTGAGGAAAAAGAAGCTTTGTGCGAAGATCTGACCTGAAATTGTGAAATATATGTGCGTATATCTGTCTCTCTAGTGCGTAGCATTATATTCGATATGTGAAGCTCTGTGCTAAGAAAATAAGTCGGATTTGAAGAAAAGAGGTAATATATGAATGATTTGTGCTCTGATAAGAGGTAAGGATAGTGAAAAGTTTTATATCTGGAAGCTTTTTGCTTTGCTGAAGATAAGATTAGTGGAAATTTTTGTTTCTAGATTATGGATTATGTCTGATAAGATTTTTCCTAGCCTGAAAAATTGGGCACTGATAGAAGAAAGAAGATTTGATATGAGTAGATCTGATAAGAATAGTGAAAGATATGTTATACCTATGCATAGAGAGAATGTTTGGACTAACAAATGGATGCGGGATCCAAGAAAGAATTTTTTGCAGGTTAGCTACCATGATCCTAGTGCGCATCATAGGAAAGGATGGGGATCTTTTAAGAGAAAGAGAGGATTAACCCTTTGTTACCATTGCAGAAGACCGGGACATCTGTCTAAGGAATGCCCTGGTAGAAGACCTAGTTGCCTCTATTGCAAAGCTATGGACCATGAAGTTTTGGATTTCCCTAGAATGATTGCTAAGGTTGAAAGGATGAATATGAGACAAGAATACCATGAGAAAGGTCAAGCAACTGAAACCATGACAGAACCCCAGAAAGAATCAGAAAAAGTATTTCTACAGATGAAAGAAACCCTGAACGACCACCGACATATCAGCTTATCAGAGATCTTCAAAGAAAAAGAGTGCTTTGAAACAAGAATAGGATACTTCGACATTGACTATGTTTTGGATGAGGAAACACAGATGACAGAAAGAACTTGGGAACTTTTAGGGGAGCCTGCTATGATTCCTTCATTGGGAGGAATAGGATTATTCATAGGAAAGTTGATAACCCTATGTGGAAGACTTACCCAGATATCTATGAGTGCTCATGGAACTTCGACAGAGGAAGAATTTGAAGTTGTTAAATTTATTGAGAACAACGATCCATATGATATGTTACTAGAAAAACCTTGGATTGAACGAGATCAGGCCAGAAGGAAAGAAGAAGAATCCTTAGAACAAAATAAGAAAGAGTTGAAAGATTTCATGACTAGGAGGATCGCACACTTAATTGAAGAACAGGAGAACCGAGAAAAGCTATTTAAAACCAGAGACTTGGATGTGGAAGTAGGAAGAACACCAGAATACCTACATAAGATTGAAGTGCCTATTCCAGATACAGATGAAGTATTACCCCTGATTTCTTGGAAAAAATCTAACCAGTGTGAAGTTACTCTGTCAAAAGAAGATAAGAATCGGAATGGAAAAAGTAATTCTCAGATGAATCTCATTGGAAGGAAGGCCATAAAACTAAGTAAGAAGAGAGCTAAGATCGAAAAGTTACAGAAGGTTCCCGAGGGAACTTCGCAGAAGGAAAATTTGCAAAATTGGAACTTCATCGGGATATCATAATTGCGTCACATGACACTTCGCCATGGAAAAGAAATATAGCCATTAGGAACAGTATAACCATTATACCGATAGCCCGAATCGATAGAAAGGCATTTATGGTCATAAATTTCACCACCAGACCATTGGGACCGCGCCATAATGGATAGAACTGCATTAATGAAGTCTTCTCACCTGTTGAAAGAGATCCTTTACCAAGTTATCTATTTATCCTGTCGTGCCACGCAACGAGAATACTTTTTCCAACTGTGACTAGCTAAACCAACAAAATAGTTGATTTCGCACAGTGATCATCATGCTATTTCCATCTATCTCATTGCATTGAGTAGTTACTCTTTGAAACTGAGATATCTAACCACAAGTGTGTATGTCTGAATAACCTAGCATACTCGAAGAGTCTATTAAGGAAGTACTCATCAACCTCATGACTGAGAGATTCATGTCTGAAAGAGTGATGTTTGTGGGTGTACAAGCATCATCGACGATAGGAGTGCAAGCCTCTTCGTCAACTCCTCACGGAGCCAGACCATCCTGACCATCAGCAAAAAAGAGAACCAAACAAATATATGACCTAGCCAATGTGAAGCTGATCCTGACCATATTTCCCGACTACATATTGCCTTTGGCCGACGCGGTGAGTTGAGATAGTGTGCCAAGAGATTTTGAGTACTCCATGATTACTGCGTACCTCCCAAAGGGGATATGCATAGTTTGAGCGCTGTAGGACAACATCACAGTGTTGAAGTTCAGTGACTTCAACCTTGGAGATCGCAAGAATTATAGTATGCTCGCCACATATAAATACCTGACCAAGACGAAGGGGAAGAACTCAAATATAATGCCCCAGCCATGGAGGATGAACCTTGCGTAGTCCATCCTGTTAAACATAATGAAAATCCCACACTTTGGAAGGCACCAGGAAGTCAACGCCTGTGTCAAACTATTGCTTTAATGTTACCATGGAGACTACTTATCGATAGACCATCGTATCACAATCGATCTGACGTTGATCCATAGGATCACAGGATTAAATATCCAAGGACCCAACCCGCAAGAGTTCTATCTAGAAAAAGCCAAAGATAGTGCACTAGCACAGAAAGATACATATGGTGATGTTAAAAAGGGGATGTGAGGCTACAATATAGCCTCCATCCATAATGGTGTAGTGCACCTAGATTGCTAGCTAATAGCCAGAAAGTTAGTAAGGAAGAATAGACCTACACAGGTCATAAGCTTTGTCGTTGACCTCGTATTGAAGTGCATGGAAGGCCTACAGATGAATTGGGTGAAGTACCTAGTTAATCAGATGGAACTAGACTGTCACGAAGCATAGGATCAAGGCTACGAGTTTCACTTTAGCTGGCTCCTGTTCCTCATCACCTTTGTTTCCTGGGAGATTTCGGAAGGTGAAAACTCCCCAGATATTGAATCGTTCGAGCCGCTTGCCGCGAAGTTAACCACACTTTGGTACTCAAGTGATATGAACAAACAGTGGCAGTCAAATGTTGTTTTTCAAAACTATTACCTTCAGCTGAAGAGACCAATCGAAGATGAACCTCGCATGACTCTGAACACCCTACATAGGTTTCAACCCCTGATGAATTTCTGCGCAAATCGGCACTTCATCTACCTTACAACGCAAGCCGATGAACATAAGAAGTAGCTTCAGTCATACTACAAACTCACGGAAGAGGACCTTGAGGAGATCACTAAGGACTGGTCGGTAGACCTCCTTATTCCGAAAAAACCTGCAGAGATGTCTGACCCTGACAGCCTAGAGACCACGCACAAAGAACATGATACACCTGGACCCAGCAAAATGAAGAAGACTGAAGAGGTCCAAGATTTAAGTAGCGCCTCAGGAAATACTGCTTCAGTATCACCTGATCGAGGGGGTTGTTGAGACACATATATTTTTCAAATACTCCAGATATTAAACGATTGGAAGTTGCCTACCTTTTAAACAACAAAACGCTAACGAGAAACCTCAAACATCGGATTTCGGGGTTTCGTAGATCTAACAGTCTGACATGTCGAAGCTCTCAATGCCCCAACATGCAAAATAGCGAAGTTGGGTTAAGCTTAATCATGATCATCGAAGAATTAAAAAGTGATTATCACTAATTTAATACATCACGCCTTCGCGAGTCGGGAGTCACGCCTCGAGCAACCTTCGAATGTCCCGATATGTAAAGTTGCAAAAGTGACTTAAGATAAACCTGATTAATTACACGACTAATAATAATTAACGATAATTAATTGTTATCGTGACTTCGTGATTCAGCATTTTTTTCTTGAACAACTTATAACCCCGATACTCAAGGTCGCAAAATTTCCAAGATAATCGCAATTAATTAAAAACATAAGCCTGATTAAAGTTAATTAATCGAATCACAATTTTGCAAATTCAGGGTTCATAGCTCGAGACTAAGAGTAAAATCACTCGAGACTATGAATTCCAAAAAAATATTGAGAAATGATCATGATTAATTAAAGGTTTAATCTGGATTAATTAATATCTTAAACAACCTCTTACCTTGTAAAACTTACGGGCAAAAATTAAATACTTCTACGATTCTCCCAAGTCACGAAATATAAAGCATTTATGGCATTTATAAGCAAAGTAGAAAAATGATTGGAAATAACATCTTTCTTTATCTCCATATCTTTCTATTAAAAGAATTAAACGTTGTGTCAGCAAGGACCCGCACAGACTAGAGTGCTCAATGTGAAACGATTTTTGTCATTAGTTAAATTTCATTCTAGTTTTCACAGAGTCAGCTTAGTGATATAACCATTGTTTCTATTTTCATCCTCTGTGACAAGAAATATAATTTCGAGATTCTATATCATCACTCCACGGAAAGCGCCCAAAACAACTGGTGAAAGTTCAGTCCAGAGTTCAGATATTCTTTCTAATACCTCGCCTGGAAACATTGACGTAGTCAAAACATGGACACAAGTTTTCAACACATTGTAGTACGAGCTGGTAAACTTCCCAGACAACTCAAGCAACAACGCAAAAGAAGACTTGTATATCAAATACAAGGTTTTTTCTCAGTTAGAGATGCACAAGGTAGCAACAAGGCTGCAACTCTTTCCCTATTATGATATGATCGGATGGGCACTAGATCACGTAGATGTCCCAACTAGAAAAATATTCAATTCTCAGAAGGTAGTTGTTGGGACATTTCGGCCAGAGCATCTACAAGCGATGTACAAACTGTCTCCCACACCAAAATTTGCTTACAATGAAAAATTCTTAGAGGGTTTCAAAAAGGAAGAATGTGAGCAATTTGGAAAAAGCTTATCCAAGCTGATCAAGGATTGGTGCTCACACCTGAAAAAGTTCAGAGTTGATTCTAATGGTATATACACATTCTCATCGTTGCAGCCACAGTTCATGTATATAGCGATAATGGTGTGTAGAATTTATGGGAAAGAGAATACTGCACATTTATTTCTCCCATGGGTACCGCTTATCCACACAGTAGCAGAGGGATACTCTTTTGACTAGGCCAAAATGTTGTCAAACAGTCTGGCCAGTCAAATTAAAGAATATCGGACACAAACGATGAGTGGGAAAGCAGCTTCATTTTTCATGTTTTCTTACATTATGGATGCCATTTTCTTCATGAAACCTTTTCCATTAATGAGTTGGAGTTGGACTCCAAATTACACATAACCTATTCATGTGTACCACTCAAAAATCTAGGAAGATAAAGCCAAAGACTTCGTCTATGATATTTTCAACTGGGTAATGGTACCAATGCATGTCGTTATCTTCGGCCACCCACCTCTCAGGATTTTATATAAAATTGTGGCCAAATTAGGTAGCATGGCAGACTGGTACATAGAAGAACAGTTCTCTTATATTAGTATTTTTGGTTGTCCTGTTCCTCCATATGCCCTGCCGATATTCTTACCAGACAGGCTAGTATGTCATGAGGTTGTCAGGCAAATAGTACTCGACAGAATTAGCAAATAACTCAAAGGAGTTCAGAAAAAGGTATGGCCATCTTTTCCCCTACACATTGGTACATTTTCTTTATTGGATTTCGGCCATTCCAAAGTGGAGGCCACAACCTTAGAAGAAATGAAACTGGTAGACATTGAATTCAAGAAGCACGACCCTCATAAGGTCGTGGGTAACCACAATGCAAGTTGTGGTCTAAAAATATATGAGCATAAATATTCTGCTCATGACGAGATTTTCTGAGGAACGAGATCCTACTCAAAATTCTTAAGTCGGGTTCAATCTCTATCACTCGAAGGGATGATCGAATTTTACAAATTATAGGAACACCGGAGAAGTGGCCTCCCCAAAGTTTTTCAGGGAAAAGTCTCAACACCTCCAGGTATACAACAAACAGAAGCCAAAGGTTCAATAGACACAAGCCCTGGCAAACAAGAAACTTAAGGGCACACAGAGTAAACTAAGAGCTCGAACTCGGAAATCGAGATCCCAAACCAAGAAGAAATACCCCCAGAGACAGATACACCAAGTAAACAGGTCAAGGATCAAATAGATATACCCTCAAAAGGGGTAGGAGACACACCATTTTCTACATCAGATGAACCGGTCACAGACGTTTCCATGAAACAAACATCCAAAGAAATCGGCAGTCCCATTCCATCCATCACACCCTTACAATCTACCAAGGGGAACCCTAATGCAGGAACAATATTCAAAGAGGATCCAACACCTATCTCTGTAGAAGAGTTACCTCCTAGTGCTTTCTTTTATAGCAAGAAAATGAAAGTCATGGTGAAGCGAGAAACGCACCAAAGGGTGGGTGCAGTGGCTAAAAGATACAGAGTATTAACTTATGGAGAATCCTTAGAAGAGGTAGAATTCGCTGAAGAGGTAGCATGAACATTGGGGGCTTATACAACAGCCAACCAATATTCAATCGGGACCTTGAAGGAACGGTTGAAACAAAAAGACATGTTAATTAGCAAATTACAAACTCAGATAGCAGCTGTAGAGACGAATGCCAAGAATGAGGCATAAAAATACCTTGAACAAGCTATAGCAACTAACCAATAGGAAATCAAACAACTCAAATCTAATCTTGACCAAATGCACTAGTCAGCTCAAATAAGTCAAGCATAGGTCAATCAACAAGAGGACTTAATAAAACAACTGCAATCCGAATTAAATTCTACTGAAAGTTGGGTCATAGATATAATGGTATTCCAAACTCAAGCCATGGAAATATGAAAGAAGATATAAATAGCTCAACAAGGTTTACTTTCTAAATTAGAAATCATCCAGAATCATTTTCAGATGACAGATCAAGCGTTAAATAATATCACCTTAAGAGAAAGAGGAGCTAAGGCAGCTTGAGGTGTCTTTCAGGAGGCTATTATATCGTCAGCAAAAGAGGAAATAGTCATCGCTTCCAGATTATCAATTCTAGAGAAAACCAGAGGTAGTATACTTCTAAAGGCATGGGAGCACAATATAGCAGAAAATAGAAAAATGGCTAAAGAGGTGAGAGATTCCTGTGAAGAAACATTTGGCCTGCTGAATAAAAAAATTGTTAGATCTTGATAAGGAAAGTAGCTTTGGGACGTTGGGTAAAATCAACATAGCCAAACATCTTCTAGATATTAAGGAAAATGTGAAAAGAGACCAAGTTGAGCTCTCTCAGATAAGACAGTTCGACATTGCTCAAACAGATAAATGGTTAATAAAACTAAATCTACAACTATCGTCTATCATAATAGTAGATGGGAAAATAGGAGAAAGATTGCCACAGTTGGAAAATAAGTGTTACATTTTTTAGGAAAATGACCAAAAATAACCTTCCAAGTTGATAACTCAGTTGGTAGAAAGGTGTATCAATTGTATTGAACAAGGGAAAGGGGACACTTTTGGAGGCCAGTAATACAGTTGCTCATACTACCATATTTTGGAGCTAGGAGAAAAAGAAAGGAAAACACCCTACCAGCATGAGAGAAGACAAGGGATGACGAAGTGAAGCGTTTCACCTGCTCATTTGTAACCGAAACCTTTAGAATGATAGAATTTCAAATGCTAAAATCTAGTATAAATATACATTTTGAGAAAGGATCGAGGACTTATTTTTGTCGATTGTAAAGGACAAATCTCTCTTTATTGAGACTTAATACAAATGTAGACCAGAGATTCTACATTTCATCTATTCTGAGTTATGTGTTCTTCTATCCTTCCATATTACACCATACTTTCATATAAATTTCTTTGATGAATGTTTAAACCACAATTTAGTACAACATCTATTGTGGTTATATTTCACTTAGTAGTCTGATAACAAACAGATTTTCCTCTGTATTTACTGTTAGCAAATACAAGACTTGTATGTTACTTAGATACTATATTTTATACTTCATTGAAGGTTACATCATTTCACTTTATTCTTCTGTTACAAAGTAATATTCCTCAGTAATTGATGCCTTTCTTTGATTAGCAGCTTTATGTTTTCTTTCAATTCATTCAATATTTCAAATTTAACTCAGATGTGAGAAACAACCTCTGAGCTGTTACAATATTAATTCAATTTAAAGAACTTTTCTCTTATAATTTTGGTGGTAAGAGGCGAACATTGAAACCTTTCCTCATTTCCTGATGCCTAACATTATACTTGAAGCCTTAGTATAAACTCAGGAACAACATCGTTTTGGCACCGTTGTTGGGGATGAAGAAACGAAGTTATTTTTCCCTGGGAGAATGACATTTGTAAGTTTCTCTCTTTGATAGTGAACAAAGATTGAATACATTATACAGGATGAGTTTTTATTATTCACTTGGTGACTCCACATTTAAATAAGCTGGCATCTGGTCGAAGGAACACTAAACAAAACCCAGATGATAACCAGACCACGACTGTTTCCAACCCTGAAAAAATACTAAAACCAAGAGGATTCCTTAAGAAAGATACTGTGGTTTACCAACCTAAATCCACACAATCTAAGGCTAAGATTCCACTTGAACCGTTAACTCTACAAGAAGTTTCCACCCAAATCCTTTTCGGAGAAACGTCGACTAACACAGTTGAAGCTAAAACCATAAACCCTAAATTAGTTTTCCCTTAAATTAAAACTGAAGCTTATTCAACTACCTCTTGTGTAAGTGAAGGTAAGAAACCTACAATAAAGCCTGCTTCGATTGATATCCCATCAGCTCTCAAGCTAAATTTCCCAACCTCACAAAGTCTCGAAGAATATACCATACACTCGGATTCAACACCTGCAAGTTCTCCCATTTAGATATCTTGCAAATCAGAAGAACCGAGTCCCCGTATCTCGTTCCCCCCTTTTTAAGTTTTTTCGTCTCTTGATAAACAGTTCTCGGAACCTTTCTCGCTTCATCCCAAAGAAGCTAAAGGATCTCTATACGTCTTTGAAAACCCTCTTTATAACTTACCAGTTTCCTCTCCTAGAATATCTATGGCTGCTGCCAGAGGAGGACGAGTGGGATCTAGGGCCACCCCCACCCCCCAGAATTTTAACCAAAGTGGCTACCAGATACGCTCCTTTGGTCCTCCTAGTGCCCCTTCATCATTTACCTGAAAACTACATGAAAAACCTACCTAAGTTTACAAGAGAAGGAGACCTAACCGCAACCAAACATACAAATTTATTTGATCAATTCGCAGATATTATTGGTCTCGAGCACGAAGACGTGTATTCATGGTTGTTTGTTCAAACCTTCGAAGGATAGGTGAGAACCTGGTTTCGAGGTTTGGCCGCAGGTTCAATAGGATCCTCTGATGAGTTAGAAAAATATTTCTCAGATAATGGGGTGAGAGAAAGGATCACCTATATTACTTAACTGATTTTGGAGATTTAAGGAAGAAAAAGTCGAAAACTATTATTGAGTTAATTTAGAGATTTAATAAATTATATAACAAGATCCCAGTTGAAGAAAAACCTTCCCAGCCTATATCCAAGGTAACTTTTGCAAGAGATTTCGAACCCGATTTCTCACTACTATTGAGAGAAAAGAGAGCTACCGAACTTACCCAAATGCAAGATGATGCCATAGAGATTGAGTCAAATCTGATGGCTTCTGGAAAATTAAAAGTGAAGGTGGAAATGAGAAACAAAGAGACTAAACGATTTAGGGAAAAAGAAGGACCTTCCGGAGGTGTGCGGTCCACAGACGATAAGATGGATGATATGGCAAAGATAATCAAAGAACTATCAAATAAAATTTCAAAAATGGAACTAGATCAATCTAAAGAAGATCAGTTTGTTAGGAGAGAATTCAGGAGGAACCCTGATCCTCAAATACAACAAAGACAGATTAAAAGTGAAGATCAAAAAGTTCAGACTCCTTTAAAAAATGAAAGATTTTATAGGAGGAAATGACATGCAAGAATTTGAGGATTTAGAAAATGATATGAATAATCTCGGTGATGATTGCCAGCAACCTCATTTGACTAGACAAGATTATGAGAGGTCTTTAAATATGGAACATTGGTCTAATGAGGATGGAAACATAAATAATACAGAAGATTTTGGTTGCCAGGGGATCGTCGATACTATAATGGTCGATCTCCAACATAAGTACAATCTAAGGTATAAAACTAAAAATGTAGCAACTACCCAACCAAAGAAAATCCTGTCAAGAGGCGAAGTATATGAACCAGCTCAAAAAGAGACTAAAATACAAAACACCAAAATAAAAGGAGTTGAGATCCAAACATGTAAAACTAAGACAACCGAAACACAGACAACATAAACAAAAACAGTTGAAAATAAAGCAATGCAAACCAACAAATCAGAAAAGAAGGAGACCAAGGTCCTAATAAGAGAAACCGATAATATTATAGGAGGTTTCAGCCTAGAAAATGAGATTAACAAAATCAAGATACTGATACCTCTGGTTGAACTGGCAAAGAACCCTATTTACCAAAAGAAAATCACCAAAATGATAAATTTTTCAGATGTGGAAAGTCAGGCTGACGTTATAAATTTGGAAGATGATAAGCCTAATATAATTTTTGGTCTGTATTTCAAGGGTGTCAGAGATAATGTCGCTCCTTTCTACATTACACTAAATGTGCATGATCGTCTACTACATAATTGCATGTTGGATTTTGGAGCCTCACATGACATGATGCCCAAGGATATTATGGATAGACTTGGTCTCAAAATTACCAGGCCATACAGAGACCTGTATTCATTTGATTCGAGAAAAGTTAAATATATGGGCATGATCAAAGACTTAGTGGTAAATCTTGCACAGATTCTAGTAAAAAGTATGGCCTCCAAAGTATGGTTTGCTATTATCCAGGTCTTGGGGCACTAATATTGGAGGATCCCTTCAGCTGGACATGACCTACACCATGATTCCCATCTTCGGTGGACAATTCACTTGATTATACAGGGAAACACGGCTAGCATGTACAGTAAGTGATCCACATAATCCTAATAATTACCCTATTTATGTCGTTGATCAGGATCTATGAAATTGTATTTTATCAATTGATGATGATGTGGATGAATGTATAGAAGAAAATTGTATAGAGAAAAGTAAAACAGAAAAAATAAATGAAAGTGTCTATAGTACTGGAATTTGGAAAATGTATTTCGATGGTGCTTCGTCATGTGAAGGAGCAAGCACAGGAGTAATTTTTGTAGCACCTGGAGATGAGTTTGTTATTCCTTTCTCTTACAAAATACAATGGGACATCGATTACACAAATAATGTATGCAAGTATGAAGCCTTGGTCTTGAGATTAGAAGATGCCAGGAAGCTGAACATAAAAAAATTGTATGGAGACGCGGAATTAATTGTGAAGCAAGTAAATCGGCAGTACCAGGCCAAACACCCGAGATTAAGATCTTGTAGAAACTATGTTTGGGATTTGATGGAAATTTTTTTCTCATTGGTTAAAGTTCATTACATTCCCCATACATAAAATCTACAGGTTGATTCATTAGCCAAAGTAGCCTCAAATTTCATACCTCCTACAACTTTCAAACTAAAGTATCACATAGAGATGAGGCACAAACCCTCCATACCAAACAATATACAACATTGACAGGTGTTCGAAGATGATGAACAGATCAGAAAATTCCTCGAAATGGTGGAAGATGTTGCTGAAACGCACATTGACCAGGAAAACCAGAACGACCATGCTTGGATTATGCAAGAATGGGAGGACCCTCAAGAGTTCCAAGAAAAGATCGCAAATCATCGCATGTTAGTACTAAAAAAAATCAAATCCCTAAAGGTCTAATCCCTCTAGAAATATTATTTGACCACAATAACATACCATTAAAATCTACCTTGCAACCTCAGCCACAAGAAGTCAAAGATTGCAATATAGGCACCAAAGAAAATCCTAGAATAGTAAAAATATCAAAGTATCTTCCTCCTGAGATGAAAGGTAAGTATGCAAATTTACTCAAGAAATATAAACATGTTTTTTCTTGGTCTTATGATGAGCTGAGAACTTATGACACCACTGTGATCGAACACAAGATTCCTTTAAGTCCAGGTGTTAAACCTTTCAGAGAGAAGCTCAGATAAATCAATCCCATATTATTTCCCATGGTCGAAAAAGAAGTAAAAAAGATCTTGGATACTAAAATAATTGTACCTCTTAGGTACTCTGAGTGGGTAGCTATCCTGGTCCCGGTTAGGAAGAAGAGCAGAGAAATCAGATTGTGTGTAGATTTTAGAAATCTAAATAAATCATCTCAAAGACAATTATTCGCTAGCCAAAATGGATCATGTTTTAGAAAAAGTGGTCAGAGAAAATAGAACATCAATGATCGACGTTTTTTCCGGTTACAATCAGATTGTTGTCAACGAAGATGATAAAGAAAAAATTGCGTTCACCACCCCATGGGGTACATTTATGTATGATAAAATTCCATTTGGTTTGATGAATGCAGGTGCTACTTTCTAGTGAGATATGGACATCGCCTTCATCAGTGAAAGAGATAAATTCGTCATTATTTATCTTGATGATCTGACCATTTTTTTCAAATCTGACGAAGATCATCTAATACACCTCAAGCAGACGTTCGAGAAATGTCGTAAATTCGGTTTGTCTTTAAATCCCAAGAAATATCACTTTGCATGCAAGAAGATAAACTCTTGGGCCATATTCTATCTCAGGACAAAATTAAAATTGGTCCTAAAAGGGTCGAAGCTATAGACACTATAAATATTCCTAGAAATGTAAAAGAAATTCAATCATTTTTAGGGAAAATAATTTTTTGAGAAGATTTATCCTGAACTTTGTTGAAATCTTGAAATCGATCACAAATATGCTTAAGAAGAACAACGGAGTTAAATGGATGAGTGAATATAAAGAATTGTTTGCACACATCAAGAAAATTATAAGTGAAGCGCCTATACTGGCAAGCCCTGATTATTTGAAAGAATTTTTTATCTTCTCATTTGCATCTAAACACACAATTGTGGCAGTACTCCTCCAAAAGAACGAAGAAGGTTGCAAGAAACCAATAGCATTCTTCAGTAAAAGCCTTAGAGACGCGGAGTTGAGGTACGACATAATGAAAAAGAAGGCATATTCTATGGTGAAGGCACTAAAGGCTTTCAGAACCAATAAAGCTCATAAAAGTACAACTCGATCTGGAGGTGAAACCAACAAAGCTCGATCTGGAGGTGAAACCAACAAATCTCATAAAAGTACATGGTTTGGCTAAGCTACTAGCTGAATCAAATTTCAGAGCACTTGTAATAAATAACCTACAAGAGTACGAAGGATATTTGGACATAGATGAATTCGACGACCAGATAGATACAACTAGAATCAAAAAGAAGTTTGCATCTTCGGTTTGGTATAAATATATAGTGTCTTATCTTCTGACTCTGAAATGCCCAAATGATATGACTCCATCGAAAACTAGAACGTTGAAATTGCATGCGGTAAAGTACTGTATCTCATAAAGCCAATTGTATTGGAAAGACCCACTAGAATTTCTACTAGTTTGTTTAGTAGAATCAGAAACAGAAAGAGTCATAAATGAATTTCATGACGAAGTGTGTGGAGGACATCACGCGTGGAGAGAAACAACTTATAAAATCCTGAGAGCAAGATATTAAATTATTCGCAAATGTGAATGCCAAAGTTAGAGCTTGTAACTCTTGCCAATTATTTTCAGGCAAACAAAAACTTCTAGTGTTACCTTTGGTCCCAGTTAAAATGGAAGCCCCGTTTCAACAATGGGGGTTGGATTTTATAGGTCAAAATCAATCCATATTCCAGTGCGTAACATAGACGGATTCTGACTGCTACTGATTATTTCACCAAATGGGTAGAATCTACCCCGACTAGAAAAGCAATAGATTCAGTCGTGATAAATTTCTTGGAAGAAAATATATTATCTAGATTTGGTTGTCCCCGAAAGATAGTTACAGATAATTCTCAGTAATTCAAATCTATGTCAATGGTTAGCTTTTGCCAAAAATACAATATTATACTAGGCCATTCTATGGCGTACTACCCTCAAGGCAATGGGTTTGTTGAATCATCAAACAAAATCTTAATCACCATAATTAAGAAGATGTTGAACGAAAATAAGAAATCCTGGCATGTGCATTTGAAATATGCTTTGTGGGAAAATCAGATAGGCACCAAGAAATCGATCGATACTTCTCTGTTTCAAATGGTATACGGGACTGACATAGTATTACCCATAAATTTGTCTCTACCTATAATGAAACTTTGGCAAGATGAAAAAGAAGAACCAAATCATGTCACAAGAAGAATAAATCAACTGATCAAAGTTCAGCAAAATAGGGTTGAAGTGGATGAAAAACTTCAGAAATATCAAGACAACATGAAAGCCATGTTTGATCATAAGGATAAAGATAGGGAATTCCTCCCTGGTGACCTAGTTTTGAAATGGGATGCTAGGAAAGAAGACTCGACAAAACATGGCAATTTCGATCATATCTGGTATGGACTATTCAAAGTTACATCTTCTGAAGGGAAGAACTCATTTTTTTTAGAAAATATGGACGGTAAAATCCTCAATGCCCCTATCAACTAGCGTTATCTGAAGTACTTTATGCAATAAACGATTTCCAAAATCCCACTATATATATCGGTTTGTGTTTTCTATTTTTTGCAGTTTTTTGTTAAGTTTTACTTTCACCGCAAATAAAACAGGTTAGTGATTTCATAGAAAAGGAAATATAAAATAGTTAACACATTGAACTTTGTGACTCGTAAAACCCTGACATTCTTCATGTTGTTTCATACAGGATTTTTTTCGATAGCTCAAACATCAGAAAGAAGAAAAACCAACAGTCGTATATCAGAAAATTGGTTATCTCGAAACAAGTGATAAATAAATAAATTACTTAGATGAGAACGAAGTGGTAAATCAAAGGTATGAGTCTCTCAATTGTTTATATTTCCAAAGAATATCACTTGGTGCAACAACGGTCTCAAATGTATAAAGATACTCGCCTGATATATTATCAAAAGAATGAAATGTTATTATAGATTATAAAAAGTTCCTTTGGATAAGATAAAAATGATTAAAATAAACCAAAAAAGAAGTAATAAAGAAACCTCAAAGAAAAGGTTCCAAGAATCAAGTTTTCATTATAAACAACTACATTTACGAAATCTGAAACCTCCTTTTGTCACCCTGTTCAAATTTTGGTGTAGTCTCCCTTGACTCCAGATGAATTCCCATGGCCTCCACAAAGAAAAAAGGGGTCACACTTTAACTCTGAAAGCCGACAAACGAATCTTTGGAAAAAGGGCAATTCCTCATGGCTTCTCGGACTTCTACTGAACTAAAGTATGTATAAGCTAATCCTAACTCTCTTAGTTCTTTTAATAGGTTTTAAATGGTTAGTCTTGCTCAAAGAAGGCCCCTGGAAATAAAAATCCCCCATAAGAATTTTCCTACAGACTAAGATGTTTTGAAGGTCAAAAGAAGACTAGTCCAGATTAATAAAAGTGAGTCAACAGACCTTTGTTGCTAAATTATAAATAGATATCACCCCTGGTATACTTTATACATATTTATTTCCCCCACTTCATGTTTTAAAAGAAAAAATATAAGACAAATGGTGAAAGGAAATTCATAAATGATTTCCCCCATCTACTCCAAAAAAAAAAAGGATGATGAAAGGAATTCATTAAATGATTTCCCTCATCTCAGCATTTAAAATTGAAGTGGTGAAAGGAAATTCAATAAAGGGAATCAGATAACTTCATCAGGGTACTGAACAGGCTTGCTGGCAGTGAAGCAATGTCTAAGAAATCTGTAAGGCTGTTATACATGAATTATAATGTACTCTGGTAATTAATTCTCTTTTCTACTAGATATTCATCGCAAGTCCACACGAGACTTCCTGAATAAAAACACTGAAATTACTTCACCTTGATGCAAGCAAAGTTGCGAAACTGACTTAAGATAAACCTCATTAATTACACGACTAACGATAATTAACGATAATTAATTGTTATCGTGACTTAGCGATTCGACAATTTTGCCTTGAACAACAACTTATAACCTTGATACTCGAGGTTGCAAAATTTCCAAGCTAATCGCAATTAATTAAAAACTCAATCCTGATTAAAGTTAATTAATCAAATTGCAATTTTGCAAATTCAGGGTTCATAGCTCGATACTAAGAGTAAAATCACCCGAGACTACGAATTTTGAAAAAAGATTGAGAACTAATAACGAATAATTAAAGGTTTAAGTTGGATTAATTAATATCTTAAACAACCTTTTATCTTGTAAAACTTACGGGTGAAAATTAAATACTTCTACGATTCTCCCAAGTCACGAAATATCAAGGATTTATGGCATTTATAACAAGAGTAGAGAAATGATTGGAAATAAGATCTTTCTTTATCTCTAGATCTTTCTATTAAAAGAATTAAATGAGGTGTCAGCAAGGACCCGCGCAAACTAGAGTTCTCAATGTGAAAGGATTTATGTCATTAGTTGAATTTCATTCTAGTTTTCACAGAGTCAGCTTAGCAAGATAACCATTGTTTGTATTTTCATCCTCTATGACAGGAAATATAATTTCGAGATTCTATATCATGGCTCCACGGAAAGCGCTCAAAAAAACTGGTGAAATTTCAGGCCAGAGTTCATATATTATTTCTGATACCTCGCCTAAAAACATCGACATAGTCAAAACATGGACACAATTTTTCAACACATTGCAATATGAGATGGTAAACTTCCGAGATGACTCGAGCAACAATGAAAAATAAGACTTGTATATCAAATACAAGGTTGTTTCTCAGTTGGAGATGCAAAAGGTAGCAACAAGGACATGACTCTTTCCCTATTATAATATGATCAGATGGGCACTGGATCATGTAGATGTCCCGACTATAACAATATGCAATTCTCAAAAAGGTGGTTGTTGGGAAATTTTGGCCAGAGCATCTATAGGTGATGTACAAACTGTCTCCCAAACCAAACTTTACTTACAATGTTGAATTCTTAGAGGGTTTCAAAAATAAAGAATGTGAGCAATTTAGAAAAATCTTATCTGAAATGATCAAGGATTAGTGCTCATGCCCTGAAAAGTTCAAAGCTGATTCTAATGGTATATACACAATCTCATCGTTACAGCCACAGTACATGTATATAGCGATGATGGTGTGCAAAATTTATGGGAAAGAGAATACTGCACATTTCTTTCTCCCATGGGTATCGCTTATCCACAAAGTAGCAGAGGGATACTCTTTCGACTGGGCCAAAATGTTGTCAGACTGCCTGGCCAGTCAAATTATAGAATATCAGACACAAAAGGTGAGTGGGAAAGCAACTTCATTTTTCATGTCTTCTTACATTATGGACGCCATTTGCTTCATGACACCTTTTCCATTAATGAGTTGGAGTTGGACTCCAAACAATGCAAAGCCTATCCATGTGTACCACACAAAACTCTGGGAAGATAAAGCCAAAGACTTTGTCTATGATATTTTCAACTAGGTAATGGTACCAATGCATGTCGTTATCTTCATCCACCCACCTCTCAGGATTTCAGATACAATCATGGCCAACTTAGGTAGCATGGAACACTGGTACATAGAATAACAGTTCTCTTATATTAGGGTTTTTGGTTGTTTTGTTCCCCCATATGCCCTGTCGCTATTCTTGCCAGACAGGATAGTATGTTGTGAGGTTTCTAGGAAAATAGTACTCGACGGAATCAGCAAAGAACTCAAAGGAGTTCAGAAAAAGGTATGGCCATCTTTTCCCCTACACATTGGTACATTTTCTTTATTGGATTTCGGCCATTCCAAAGTGGAGGCCACGGCCTTAGAAGAAATGAAACTGGTAGACATTAAATTCAATAATCACAACCCTCATAAGGTCATGGGTAACCACATGGCAAGTTGTGGTCTAAAAATATACGAGCACGAAGATTCTCCTCATGACGATATTTTTCGAGGAGAAAGATCCTACTCAGAATTCTTAAGTCCGATTCGAGCTCTTTCACTCGAAGGGATGATCAAATTTTACAAATTTCAGGAACACCAGAGAAGTGGCCTCCCAAAAATTTTGCAGGGAAAAGTCTCAACACCTCCAGGTATACAACAAACAAAAGCCAAAGGTTCAATGGACACAAGCCCTGGCAAACAAGAAACTTAGGGGAACAAAGAGGAAACTGAGACCTCGAACTAGGAAACCAAGATCCCAAGCCAAGAATAAAGACCCCCAGAGACAGATACACCAGGTAAACAGGTCAAGGATCAAACAGAGATACCCTCAAAAGGGTTAGGAGACACACCATTGTCTACATTAGATGAACCGGTCATAGACACTGCCATGAAACAAACATCCACAGAAATTGGCAGTCCCATTCCATCTGTCACATCGTTACAATCTACCAGGGGGAACCCTGATGTAGGAAAAATATTCAAAGAGGATATAACACCTATCTCTGTAGAATATTTACCTCCTAGAGATTTCTTTTTTAGCAGGAAAAGGAAAGCCTCGGTGAAGCTTGAAACGCACCAAAGGTTGGGTGCAGCAGCCAAAAGATACAGAGTATTAACTGATGGAGAAGCCTTATAAGAGGTATAATTCACTGAAGAGGTAGCAGGAACATTGGGGGATTATGCAACATCCAACCAATATTCAGTCGAAACCTTGAAGGAACGGTTGAAACAAAAAGACCTATTAATTAGCAAATTACAGACTCATATAGAAGCTATAGAGATGAATTCCAGGAATGAGGCATACAAGTAACTTGAGCTATCCAGAGAATCTAACCAATAGGAAATCGAATAGCTCAAATCTGATCTTGACCAAATGCACCAATCGACTCAAATAAGCCAAACATAGGTCAATCAACAAGAGGAGTTAATAAAACAGTTGCAGTCCAAATTAAATTCTACTAAAAGCCATGTCATAGATATAATGGTATTCCAAACTCAAGCCATGTAAATATGAAAGAAGATAGAAGCAGATCAACAAGGTTTACTTTCTAAAGTAGAAATCATCCAGAATCATTTTCAAATGATAGATCAAGCGTTAAATAATATCACCTTAAGAGAAAGAGGAGCTAAGATAGCTCAAAGTGTCTTTCAGGAGGCTATTATATCGTCAACAAAAGAGGAAATAGTCATCGCTTCCAGATTATCGATTCCATAGAAAACCAGAGGTAATATCGTGCTAAAGGCATGGGAGCACAATATAGCAGAAAACAGAAAAATGCCTAAAGAGGTGAGAGATTCTTGTGAAGAAACATTTGGCATGTTGAATAAAAAATTGTTAGATCTTGATAAGGAAAGTAGCTCTGGGACGTTGGGTAAAATCAACATATCCAAACATCTGCTAGATATTAAGGAAAATGTGGAAAGAGACCAAGTTGAGCTCTCTCATATAAGACAGGTCGGCATTGCTCAAATAGATAAATGGTTAATAAAACCAAATATGCAACTATCTTCTATCATAATAGTAGATGGGCAAATAGGAGAAAGATTGCCATAGCTGGAAAAGAAGTGTTACATTTTTTAGGCAAATGACCAAACAGAACCTTCCAAGTTGATAACTCAATTGGTAGAAAGGTGTATCAATTGTATTGAACAAGGGAAAGGGAACACTTCTGGAAGCCAATAATACAGTTGCTCATACTACCATATTTTGGAGCTAGGAGACAAAGAAAGGAAAATGCCCTGTCAGCATGAGGGAAGACAAGGGATAACGAAGTGAATCATTTCACCTGCTCATTTGTAACCGAAACCTTTAGAGTGATAGAATTTCAAATGCTTAAATCTGGTATAAATATACATTTTGAGAAAGGATCAAAGGCTTCTTTTTTCCGATTGTAAAGGAGAAAACTTTCTTTATTGAGAATTAATACAAATGCAGACCAGAGATTCTACATTTCATCTATTCTGAGTTATGTGTTCTTTTGTCCTTCCATATTACAGCATACTTTCGTATACATTTCTTTGATGAATGTTTAAATCACAATTTAGTACAACTTCTACTGTGGTTATATTTCACTTACTAGTCTGATAACAAACAAATTTTCCTCAGTATTTACTGTTAGCAAATACAAGACATGTATGTTACTTAGATACTATATTTTATACTTCATTGAAGGTTACATCATTTCACTTTCTTCTTCTGTTAAAAAGTAAGATTCCTCAATAATTGATGCCTTGCTTTGACTAGCATCTTTATGTTTTCTTTCAATTCATTCAATATTTCAAATTTAACTCAGATGCGAGAAACAACCTCTGAGTTGTTACAATATTAATTCGATTTAAAGAACTTTTCTCTTATAATTTCAGTGGTAAGAGGTGAACATTAAAACCTTTCCTCATTTCTTGATGCCCGACATTATACTTGAATCCTTAGTATAAACTCAGGAACAACAGGGGTGATGATGAAGTAGAAGAAATAAATGGCAAAGGAGTTGAACAGAAGCCAAGCGAACATCGCCCAGAGACGAGATTGACCCCCTGAATAAGAAGAAGGTTTCTCCCTTGAAACCTTCTTCCCAGAAGAAATTGAAAGCCACCATGACCAAGATGAAGACTATGCTCACTACCGATGATTTTGACTTCATCATAGCAACCCTAAACGACGCTTCGCTAGAAATCGTGGAGAAACAAGAAGCTAAGCAGGAGGAAATGTACGACAGAATTAAGGTTGAATTTTGAGGGGTACAACTCGCCCTTCAGTCCAGCCACGCAGTGTCCACTGCGCCCCTGTCATCAGGAGAACCAGAGTTGGGAAATGAGCCAGCCCAACTTCGTCGACTAGCTGATGCGGTCGAAGCTCGCCTTCATTGCACTGAAGAAGAAACAGAACAAGCCACCCATGCCTTGAAGCAAGTGCAAGGCATAATCGTAGAACAACGCATAGTTTTCAAACAGGAGAAGGTTTCTCTCCAGACAAAGTTTGAAGAAGATAAATCCCAAATGCAACAACAAAAATAATTGCTTGCAGAGCAACTCGAAGTGAAAGAAGAAGTCAACAGATCCCTCCACTCTGTGACAGGATTAGAACCATGGGCAGAAGACGGAGTCATGCACCAAGTAGAGCAGCTCGCAGAAGCTATCCATCATATACAACAACTAATAGCATACTTAGAGCTCCACATAGTTCTTGACACCCCGCAGGATGTAAGGGATCAAAGAGAAGAAATTGCTCGCAATGCAGTTGAAATAATCAAAGTCCTTGCCATGGAATGCAAGAAACTGAGTGATCGCAGTGCCCAAACATATGAGTGACTCACTGACGATCCAGAATTGAAGGCACTAGACTCACAGCTACATGAAGTGAAGCAACAAGCAGAGACAATACAGGCGTAGTTGAAGCCCTTGTCAGCTGTGGAAAGAATGAATTGATCCCAAGAGAAGCGCACTTCCCAGGAGTAGGTCCACACTATTCAAATAAAAGTTATGGAAGTAACTCAGAGACTCCAATCTGTACAGGACGAGGCTTACCAACTGTTCACAGAGATCGAAGGTCTAGGAGTAGAACTGGAGAAAGTCGTCACTGTAGCTGAACAGCACCTAGAGGGACCTCTCAAGGAAGAAGTCATACAAGAGTTCCCTGAATAAGAGATCATGGCACAACAACAAGTCGAACTAGCTTGAGCCAAGATTAAGGATTTTGAAGTACAACTAGTCAGATCAGAGTGACTCAGGAAGGGTCACAGGTGAGTGTTGGGGGCTTGTTGGCCCTTGACCAAGTTTTGAGGATTCTTGGTCATGTTTGACCTGATTTTGTGACTTCGAAAGGCTGTCGAAGGAGGAGTGTAATACGAAGCGGAGATCGTGGGAACCTAACCCATTTTAGGGAACTTTTTGGGTTTCGGGATTATGTAATGGGTATGGAATGTTGTTCCATGGGTTTACCCATGTTTAGGCCTATGTTGTAATGTATAAATAAGTATCTAGGCGATGTAAGAGAGAAACTGGAGACCGAAAGACCTAGTAGGCCAGAGTGCTAAGTGCTAGAGCTGGATCTATGTGATCAAGAGTTGTAAGTGCTTTTTTCATACTGTGTGAGGCTTGCAAGGTTAGTGCAAGTAACCGTAAGAGACTGTGTGAAGGCTTTGTGCTATAACCTAGCTAGAATAAGGAGGATCTGGCAAAGTGCACATAGATCTCCTGTCTTCTATGGAGTAGAACTTGGATGCTATGTGCCTATAAGAAGCTTGACCAAATATAATAAATAAGAGAAGAGTTGGTGGATGTAGCCCCAGGGTGGGGGTGAACCACGTACATGTTGTGTTGCTATGATTTGTGTGATGTATTGATGTGTTTATGTGTTAACTTGCTTAGTTCTTTAATATAGATGAATGATAGATAGATTTGTTGATGCTTAGTGCTTAATAATATGGATGGATGTTAGATTTGAATTATGTACACATGCTTAGTGCTTAAATACCTTAGAATACTATGATACTATATAATTAGGGTTTAACTGTTCTATAAACAAGACTGGATATTGATGAATGCTAAATGTTGAGTACTTTGTTAAGTGTTAGAATCCTAGATCTGTGTCCTAGCTAAGGTTGCAGACATCTGAGTCTTGGAACTACCCCTACCTCTACCTCGGGTGAGACTTCATCTGCTTCGCATGTGTTTCTGAAAGGATCGGTAGTTAGGATTCTGTTGGTGTGTTGTTGTAGTGTTGAACCCTGGGTCTACCCTTGTGCCAACATGAGGCATTGTTACAAGAGAAGATAGAGTGACTCCAGGAAAGACTGCAAAAGGATCAGGAATCAGAAAAGTTGCAAAGAAGGCACAGTTGTTTGATCCAAGGAGAGAGAGGAATACTTTTGAGGAAGCAAGGAAAGAATTTGTAGAAGGACAAGATTCTTCATCTAAGGCACAACCAAAAATAAGGGAATGTGGAATGCCACTGGAATTTGATCAGTCTGTTAGGAAAGGAAAAGAGGTAAGTAAGCTTATGGAATTATTATGTACTTTCATTAATTTGATTAAGGATGAAAGAGTTGTACAAGAGCTCCAATACTTGATAAGACAGTATGATATATCAAGGGTATATCCTCTGCTGAATAAAAAAGTACATTAGGTATCTAGAAAGAAAAGGAGAAACAAGGAATTAAACCTTAGTGCTCATATTGGATACTATGTTGTGGACTATGTGGTCCTCGACTTGGGATCAGAAGTCAATGTGATGACGAAGCATAATTTGGCACTGATGGGAAAACCTAGACTAATTTACTCTCCTATCAGGCTCAGGATGGAAAATCAACAGGCGGTGATCCCCTTTGGAAGACTGGAGCATGTTCCTATAGACATTGATGGGGTAAGGACATTTGCAGATTTTGAAGTGATTGAAATTGTTCATGATAGTTGTCCTTATCCTGCATCGTTAGGAATTGATTGGGCTTTCAAAAATTTGACTGTTGTTGACCTAAAGAAGAGAAGAATGAACTTTGAGGGTAATGGCCTTAAATTCATCGCACCTCTCGACATGGACGAAGGTCATAGATACACAAAATCTATCAAGGAAGAAGACTGTGCATATGAGCTACAAAATATTTACAAGATGACAGCAAGACAACGGGACTACATTAATCCTATAACAAACGGAAACCTCATCTGGCAGAGTGAAAATGTATGTTCATTAGATTCAGAAGAGGCATTAGAAAATTGGAAAAACAAGATGTCTGAAGTCTCCACACGAAGATGTGACAGATTGACTAGAGTAGTTCGTTAGATCGACACAGAAGTAAATAATATTCCAACATTTGATGGTTTGAATCACTTAGAGACATTTCTAGCTGAATTTGAGAAAATTGTACCAGTACAATAAAGGATGTGGGCACTGGATGAGGCATTGAAAGACACACTAGCTATATGGTGGGGAGCACATAAGAGGAACATTGTGGAGTGGACATAGTGTCGCACCTTATTGACAGTGCACTTTTCAGAACATATGAAGGATGTGAAGTTCATTACACAGGCCAGAGTTGTCCTAAGGACCACATGCAAAGTTGTGAGGAGGCCTGGGGAAACATTCCTAAATAACAGTGGGTGAATACGTTCATTAACACCTTGGATACTACGCCTATCAACTAGTATCTGCATGCAGAAATACGCCTCATCACTACAGACTGGTATGGAATGACTCAGAACTTTATAGCTACCTTTTTATTTGAAAGTCAGCACCCTATAGTAGACTAGTCTTTACAAACTATGAGAAAGAAGGTCTTTGAGGAGGCACCTAACCTCCCTTTTACCCAAGAAGGAGATGAATGGACTACGCATCTTCAACAGTTACAGGATTTCTACAATATTACTGTTGATGAGGATGATGACCCTAGAGATGTAAACATTGCAGAAACTAAAGGTCACAAAGACATAGATTGGACTGGGATTGAATTACCCTTTGTTGGATAGCCCATTAAAATCAAGAAAGTTAATATTCGAACAAAGATAACACCTAAACTAGGAAATGTGGGAGACTATTGGGATGATGCTACTATCGACAAGATCACAGAGGTATTACATTAATATCAAGAATTTTCTCCAACCAAGTTCACAGACATGAAGGGCATTAAAGGGACCATGAGAGAAATGAAGATCCCCTTAAGACCAGATGCAAGACCTATCAAGAAGATACCTTATAGACTGAATCCAAAATATAATCAGAAAGTTAGGATTGAATTGGAAAGAATGATGGAAGCAGGAATCATAGAGCATGTTGAAGAATCTGAATGGATTAGCCCTATGGTGATTCAAGATAAGAAGACAGGAGAAATCAGAATTTGTGTAGATTTGAGGAAATTGAATGATGCATGCCTACATGACCCCTTCCCTACAACCTTTACTTATGAAGTTCTAGATAATGTAGGAGGACAAGAGGTCTACTCATTCACAGATGGATTTTCAGGTTATCATCAGATCAGAATTGCTAAGGAAGATCGACATAAGACCACATTTGCAACAGAATGGGGTTCGTTTCAGTACATTGTGATTCCTTTTTGCTTGAATAATGCACCAGCCATCTTTTCCAGGGTGGTGGTTGAATCATTTAAGGACTTCTTACACAAGTTCCTAGCAGCTTATTTTGATGATTGGACTGTCTTTAGCTTACTGAAAGACCATATTGAATGTTTAAGATTGATGTGAGATAAATGTAGGGAATGTCAGATTACCCTTAAAAAAATGTATTTTCTTTTCACACTTTGGAGTGCTACTAGGGAATATTGTGTGTAAGCAAGGATTGTTGGTAGATCCTTCCAAGATTACCATCATTGTTGATCTACCTCCCCCTACTTCGGTCATATAGTTGTGCACTACATTGGGGCACCCAAGATACTATAGAAAGTTCATTAAGGGTTATGCACAGATAACATCACCTATGAAGAAGATATTAAAGAAAGATGACAAGTTCCAATGGACAGAAGAATGCTAGTAGAGCTTCGACACACTAAAGTAGAAAATGGTCACTGCGCCAATCTTAGTTTTCCCAGATTCGAGTAAGAATTTCAATGTTCATGTCGATGCTTCGTCCATTGCACTAGGATAAGTTTTAGCACAGCCAGGTTCAGGAGACATCGACCACCCTATAGCCTTTTCTAGCAGGAATATCTCTACAGCTGAGAGGAAATACACTATGACTGAAAGAGAAATCTTGACTATGGTCTATGCATTGCACAAATTTAGACATTATTTGTTGGGAGGAAATTTTAAGATGTTCACTGACCAGTCTGTATTGAAATACTTAGTCAACAAGCCAGTGTTGGGGGGGAGAATATGCACATGGATACTACTATTCTAGGAGAATGATTTTGAAATTATGGTTAAGCCAGGAAGAATGAATAAAGGACCTGACCACTTATCTAGGTTGGAACATGGAGAGGAACCCACTATTCTGGAGGATACACTTCCAAATGCTCAGTTGTTGGTCATCAGGAAATTCGATGATCACTTCGCCGAGATAGTTCAATTCCTGTCCACGGGAATGGCACCTCACGAATACACAGTCATTCAAAATAAACAGTTGGTAGTCTGTGCTGCAAACTTTCAACTTATAGATAGACAGTTGTACAAAATGGAACCCGATGAGATATTGAGGAGATGTGTTATGGAGGCAGAAAGACCACTAATTCTGGTAGAAGTGCATGAAGGCATCGCAGGAGGACATTATGGAGGGAAAGAAACAAAGCAAAAAATTCTCATAGATGGCCTCTGGTGGCCTACTTTACATAAGGATGCTAAGGAATACTACAGAGCATGTGGTGTATGTCAAAGAGTAGGAAATCCTTCTCGAAGATATGAGATGCATTTAGCACCACAATTAACATTACAAATATTTGATAAATGGGCCATTGACTTTGTGGGACCGATTAACCCACCAGGAAGGCGCACAGGAGCTAGATATATTATCACTCTAACAAATTATTTGACCAGATGGGCAGAAGCAAGAGCAGTTAAGGATTGTAGTGCAACTACAGTTGCGCAGTTCATTTTTGAGGATATCATAACAAGGTTTGGATGCTCGAAGATCCTCATGAGTGATCAAGGCACACACTTCATCAACAAAACTATTGAATCCTTGACTCAGGAATTTGGATTTCACCATCAGAAGAGTACTCCATTCCACCCACAGGTGAATGGTACAGTCGAAACCTTCAATAAGATCTTGGAGACAGCACTGACTAACATTTGTAGTGTTAACAGAGAAGATTGGGATTTAAGAATTCCAACAGTATTATGGGCCTACAGAACTAATTGCAAGAAGTTAACAACACAAACCCCATTGGAAGCAGTGGTACCTATGGAATATTTGGTTCCTACTTTAAGAATCATATCATTTCCAGGTATGGATGACTCGAGCGCTATTCAATATAGGCTTGTGCAGTTACTGGAACTAGAAGAAGACAGGTTTATTGTAGGATTTCATCAGTGGGTACAGAAAGAAAGAGAAAAGGCTTGTCATGACAGACACATCAGGAGAAAAGAATTTAAGTAGGGAGATTTGGCATTTTTATATGACAGCAAGTTCATGAAGCATCCAGGGAATTTCAAGACACATTGGCTAGGACCATTTGAATTTGCCTATGTTACAGAAGGAGGAGTTGTGAAATTGAATACCCTTAATGGAGAATGGAAAGAAGGTTTGGTAAATGGGAGCTAGTTGAAATTGTATTATGACAACCAACTGCCTCGTAGATCTTAGTAAAAGTACAAGGAAGAAGGGTCTTGGTATCAGGTGTAGTTGAAACTGGGTACTAGACATAGAAAAGACAATCTGCACAAGGAAGGAAGGGACAGAGAAGAAATCACAGGTTGCTCCGCACAGTCTGAAGTCGAAGTAAAACAGAAGGTTCAACCCTATAGTGACTTAGGATGAGTCATAGGTGAGTGTTGGGGGCATTTTGGCCCTTGGTTATGTAAGGAAGCAAATATTAAGGAAGAAGAGTGAAGAACGAACTGTGCGGAAGACACATTAACCGAGAATGGCTCGAAGTTGTCAAAGAAGCAGAAAATAAGGAGCAAAGTAAGGGAAATCTAGCAGTTGGAAGAGAATATTGTGGAAGACAAAGCAGTAATGAAAATGATCATGGACAACTCAACAAGAAGAAGAAGACATCAACGAGTGCTTTGGAGCACCTCGCGGAAAAGAAGGAAAGATATCCTGGTGAAGACCTTAAAGCACAGGTCAAGTTGGCTTAGGGTTTTGGCACCTAGGGTTTTGGATCTAGGGTTTTGACACCTAGACTTTGTTATGTAATGTATAAATAAAGGTCTAGAAGACCTGGGAGGGTTCATTCGAGGTTGGATTGTTGATACTATGGTTTTTGTTGTTCATTATTGAGAATCGATTGTAGAGAACAGTGTTGAGACTATATTGTAAGATCTTCAACTAGGTTCAAAGATCAACCCTACAGTTGGGTGCGTAAGGAGGGATGAGAGAAAGAGAGAGAGATCTGCAAGCTAAGTGCATAGATAGAACTGTATGCTTTCATATAATATATCAAAAAACACAGTTTTGTGGACATAGCCCTAGGGAGAGGGTGAACCACGTATATCTTGTTGTTATGTGTGATTGATGTTGTGTTATTTTCCATCTGTTATATTGTTATTTCATTGTTGTGTTAGATCTGAGATATAACTTGTGAAGTAGGCTTAAGTGAGATAAATAATAACTAGATTGTTGTGTATTGTTGTCCTAGATCCACTTTGCATTTCCTCTAGTTCTAGACACATGTGTCTTGCAACCCCCTATTGCAACTTCGGGTGAGACTGCATCTGCTTCACAGGTGTTGCCGCAAGGGCCAATAGTTAGGGATTTTTGGTGCGTTGCTAGAGTTGAACCCTGGATCTGCCCCTATGCCAAAAATGATCATGTGGGTCTCGAAAATAATGAATTTCATCAGGAACTTACTAGGTACAAGCTCCAAAAACTTCTTTTCATCAATGATATCATGGTCGGCGTACTTCAGAACTGGTATCAGACCTAACATATCCCCTTCTATTATGATGCCTTCTGGGATCAGTGGCTAAACTAATGGATACCTAGCCTCTTTCTATAAATGGAAGTGTGTCATTGATGGCTTTCTTGGTGGGATATAATCCCTAGGAAATTGTTTGGTTGAATATGAAGATTCTTGTGTTTCTTCTCCTATTGGCAGCATTGTAGGCTGGCTGCACGGTTTCTTTGGTACTAAGGTCGATGTTGTTTTTTCCTTATGTGCCATATTCATATACGATGATGGTTTCAACTTATACCTGGTTCTGGAACTCCATTCTGGTCTTCAACTTTGTAACTTCGGCTTCTTCGGTTGTGAAATCTTCAGCTCTCGATGGAGAAAAATAGCCCGTGTTGCCCCTTTTCACGCTTTTCTACTTCATTTACAGTTGTAGTTTCCTTTCGTTCCTAATTTTTTGTTCTAATACACTAATGGTTTTCATTCATTGCCTTCTTTTATTTCTCCATCACTCTATATATTCGGTGAATTCTTCATTTGATTTTTCAATAGGTCACGATATTCTACATTTAATGTTATGCGACACCACTACTTCATCATCATTATAACTCTTTAGTACACATGTTTTCATGTAGTGTTCTAAATTCTCTTAGTTGTCATCTGCACAGTCTCATCTTTTTGTGTGATCTCTTCCTTTTGCATAATCTTGTTTTCCTTGTTTGTGTTTCCTTCTTGTTTGGTATGTGTTATCTTCTTTGCATGACTAGCTTAAATGTATGCTACATTGTGTCGGGTGTGCAGGGGGTTTGAGGGGGGGAGCTAGGCCCCCCCCTTGGGGGCCAATAGCCTCGGGAAAAAAAAAATTCCTCAAGAAACGTGTCACATTTTTTCCTCATTTTTCGTGTCACCTCGATTTTCATGTCCATTGTTGGGTGGTTTTTCGGCACATGGTTTCTTCCAATGTTTTTCTATTTCTGGTTAAGGAATTAGGGTTGTTTACTAATCCAGTTCATTGGGTTAGGGTTTTGGATTTCACTGGATCCTATATTTATATTGTATTTGAAACAATGTATCACTATGGATGAATACAAAATATGTTGGTTTTCCCATTTTGGGTTTCCAAGGGGAAAATATATGTGTAATGTGTGTATTTTCCATTGTGTCTTTTTTGTTCTTTTATTGAAAACTTGTTTGCAGTAAATATTGTACAAGATTAAAATATACACTTCTATTCACTCTTCTTCTTATCTACGATGAATTCCTACTCTTCCTCTTTACTTAATAAACTTATCTTTTTTTGTGGCTTCTGACCTCTTGCCTTAACCTGTTTCATAATTTTTCCTATTTTTCCTATATTTTCTTTCTTTTTCTATATTTTCCTTCCTATAATACACTATGATACAATTTTAAATTGTGCAACTCCTCTAGTGCACGGAAGTATGGTCATCCATATACAGTTTCAATCGGCTCCCATTCACTAGCCCTTCCGTGAATTGTCCATCCAACTGCTCTAACTGAAAAACGCCTGCGTCGGTCACATATATGATCACATATGGTCCTAGCTAGTGTGTCCTGAACTTCCCTAGGTGTTGTAAGAACTTTTTTTCATAGAGAAATACTATATCTCATGTCTAGAACTTCTTCTGCTTGATGTGTCTATCATGACATGCCTTTTCTTGTGCCTTATGTACTATTGAGGGAAACATATGAAATGATCTTACACAAGCATTTTCAGATTCTACTTGGCTAAAGGAAAATAGACGGGAATGTCACCCTATGTTTATAGCTATCAAAAATAATAACATAACTCACAAGTATTGATTACAAGTGCTTAGGCTAGACTTTTTATAAATAAAAGCTTGCTGGAAAATTCGTTATTTATATGATTTTCTGAATATAACAGGTGTTGAAATAAATGTAGAGACAGAAGAAAAGACACCAAGATGATAGTCACGACATATGAGACATAAATAAATCCTTTATTCCATTCCAATTTACCGAAGAGTCATTCTCTTTACAAAATTTCGTGAAGAAATTTCGGACCAAAGTCAAACTTAGACATCCCCGATGGAACATACAAAAGGACCTCTGACAGAAAAGAAAAAACTGAACTCTAAAAGTTGGATCATCTTGCCACAAATTGTTGCCCACTCGACTCTACACAATAGCCTTTGTCATTCATGAAAACTAATTCACAAACAGACAAGTCTACATAGACTATCAAAGATATATCAACACCTCTGAAAAGAAAGTGTCTGAATGATGTAATTCAGCCCTGAATCTTGTTGTCTACAATAAGACACTGCTATCATAAAAAATAATTAGTCTTGTGATAAATTAAGGAATGAATGAAAACTTAAATATCTCAACAGAAACTCAAAGAGAAAACCTTAGTATGCTTCTCCTTATATCCTCCTCTTGTTCTTCCCTTTCCTTTTTTAAGCAATTAGAATTGGTTGAAGCAATTGAACTACCTCCTTAGTTAAGTTAATTAAAAACTCAAACAACTTTTTAGTTAAGGGGGAAAAGTAATAAATCATAATAAGGGTTATAAATAAATAATAACTAGTAGGTGGGACCCCTTGTGACTCCGTTTAGTTCTTAACAATCATAACATAACTAGTTAATTAAACAAAACACCCCTCCTTGTGACTCCCATCATCACATTCATATTTGACAATTTATCTCATTGACATTTGAAATTATTTTCAAAAATATGTTACTCATACATCCAAAAAAAACATGTTGTCCAAAACTTCTAAAGTCAACTGTCATCAACAGTAAATAAAATAAAACTCAAAACCCATATTTTCCACTCTGAGATGCAATCTTTCCTTGATTGTTGTTGTCACCCTTTTATTTCTCTGAATTTGTCTTTAGCTCCGCTGAGCCTTTAGACCTAATCTTATTGATCAAATGAGAACAATCATCCCTCAAATGTATCTGGGAAGACATGGATTCATTAAACACATTGGAGGATGAGGAAGGGGAAGCAGTGGATTTTCCTTTGTTAGGGGCATCGTGGGCCTCATTTTTCAATCTTTTGCTAGCATGAGAGGACTGAACTCATGAGTGGGTAGGTGCAGCTTGGACAATATGGTTAATAGGCGAGAGAGAAGGTAAGGACAAATTGGACCAGCCACGATGTTGAGAGACTGTCAAGTGGAAAATCTCTTGCCATCCGTCATTTTCGGGAACCTCGGGTTGCAATTAAACATGAGGGGGTATGAAAACACTAGGGGCTCATGGAGAGTGGAAAGGAGGCCTTTCAGGCCTAGGTTGGACCACTCCTTGCCCAATCCAATTGAAAAATATGGCCTGAAACAACTGGCCTAACTCTTGTGAGTCAGTGTCAAATTGTATGGATAATCGTGGCCTTCTTGGGCCTCTGTTCCAATTACCTCTCCCTCCTTTGCCTCTTCCATGGCTACCTTGGCTGAAAAATTTCATTCGTACATGCATGATTGATTAGAAAATAGTTGTTTTACAACTATACATGACAACTCCTTAAAAATATGAAATATATTTTGGCTTAGCAACATATTAGACTGTTGCAATCCAATCCATATAAATTGTTAAATTGTTGTCAATGAGCAAGGGATGAACAAAAGGTCCTGGGATATGCAAGGGGTTTGTATTGAGAGAAACATGACAAAATGAGGGGGGAAAGAAACATGGTTACTGCTCAAGGACAAAAAACAATCAACTGTAATGAAAACCAAAGAAAATATCATTGTGACCCAACCAAGAAAATGCGACTTCAAACTGCTTCAATACATAATTCTTCTTGAATGTAATTAAATTTTAGAACAGGGAGTGAAAAATGAATGTAGGAAGGCGATGGGGTTGTAATTAGAAAAAAGTGAAATAATGGTAGGGAAAGAGAATGAATATTGTTCATAAAATTAATTAAGTAATCCATAAAACCATTATGTAAAATGAAATAACATCAACCCAAAATATCACTATGATCAAATGAAAAATATTGTGCTTAATTCAATTAATTATGTGCATTGACTTGTTCACTATTTGTAATCATATTTTCAACACAGTGTCACAAAACAAGACAACATGCATTCCACAACAACCTGTAGAAGAGTTATATTTCTTCTCATTGTCCATGTAATATTTTAAAACAATTCCCAAATGAATACATAGTCAGCTATTTCCACTTTGTTCAACATCAACTCATCAACCACTGCCCACGAATTATTTCAATCAACAAATGCAGACTCAAAAGTTGTGCCTGATTCTATCCTTTAATTCATTTAATAATTAAATTGAAATGAGGTTATACTGTCACAGAACCTGTGTCTATTTCTGCTATGATACATGATATTCATCCACGCACATAACGAACAGCCAAATACAACCATCAATATTTTAATTGAAAATTTTTTACTTTCCACTTAACACACAGATAACAATCACCATTTTAACTCATACTATGCTTGGAATACACAGACCATTCAACAAAACACAGAGTATTTTTGTGACTGTACAGGTTCAACTACTTTGAGTCTAAACATCCACAATGTTGGGCTATCAATCAATATAACCAGGTAGCAACAGTAATCTTGATCTCATTTCATAAATTGATCAAATTTACAACAAAACCATTTTTTTTTAAAACCCGTGACCATCTCTAATGGCGCAATCAATAATATCCATAGCATATACAATGGATGGCCATGCCACAATTACCATGATTGCAATAATCCCATTTGGAAATATTAAACATACAGCCACAGAAATCATTAACTCAACCTAGCATGATGTAGGAAGGCTACACATACCCACGCATCATGCACAAAAACATTGTTGTGACTTAATCAATTAAAACTAATGTTGGGTTAACAATTCAATAATCACCATGTAAAAGACAATGAATGTGTATTCGATCTCATTTATCCAATCAATCAATTAACAATGTTGATCTTATCAATTAGACTTTTATAATAACCAATTAAAGTGACTAAATAACAATAACCACAACCACTGTCAGGATAATCAACAGAGATGGGCCAACAATAGAACACTATCGACGATGCACCACTAACTCATAACCATCAACCATGTATCCAACAGGACATAATGGGTTCCCTTTATCAAAATTGGTCTCTGAGTAATCAAGGATTCTCCCTATGGACCAACACAGCGAGACTAGAGTCGACCCCCCACCATCGGGTGAAAATTTCTGAGACCAACAGTGCACACATAGGGTAAACCACCACTAACTCGCAGACAGGGTGACAACTCCCATGATAGGAGAGACTATGAACAGAGGAACAAGCCTTCACTTTGGTACTGTAACAACACTTAGAACACGCAAGGTATAACCCTCATGGTTTTCCCAATCAACCCAAGAATGCTGAGATAAAACAGTGCTGAGAAGTAGAAATTAACCTTAAGAAATCCCTTTGGCATAACTGCCATCGTAACCTACTGCACAAACAACAGAAACATCAATGAACCCAGACCCAAGTGAAACGATACGCAGTGACACAAGTGTTTCAGAACCAGTAAACCCCATAACAATGAACGACTGGATATGGTGATAAGAAAGCGTGGAGATGGGTAGCCCATCTGGACCAAATTAAAACCCTCCAACCAATACCAACAAGGATGACAGAGAGCCTTCATGGCTTCTAACACCCAGAATGATCCATAAAAATATGACTTCAAACATTACTCTAATAAAAATCACACCAACCATCTATTCCAGAAAAATATCACAAATTTACATAGTAGCCAGTCTCAAGGAAAGCATAGACCCATACATCTTGAGCCAATATTTATTTCATAACCAGAGCATATTCATGGATGGCGAAAAGACATACCTATAACCAGGAGCACCTTAAAAACGAAAGCTTTTTCGAGTGGTTATTCCTCTGCTTGAAAGTCGGAGCCTAGCCACAGCAAAGCACAGCTGAACAATTGCCAAGCTAGGGTGATGGACAAAGGAAGGAGTATGAGTGATGTGTAGTAAATGCACATCACCTCTACCCCCACTCATTCAATTCCTTAGTACACACCAGCAAACCTTCCATTAATCTGCTTAATAAATCTATGCATCGAACTTAACACCCATCACTTGTCAAACGCGCCACCCATATCACATTTAACCATTTCCAACTATACCATAACACATATCAACCATGTTTCATATAACTCAAAAAAATCGCATAGCTATTAACTTGTTAGCTAGGACTAACAATGATATTTTAATTTCAATGTATGTAGAGTAGCATATTAGCATAGTTTAAACTCTTCCTTTTGCATTTTTCTTATATTTCTTTCATTTCTTTTCAACTACTTCTCATATGTTGTTACTAACATGTCTCTTGTGTAGGTGTCGCAGTAATGAATCCAGGAACAAATAGAAAGGATAACAATGGATAACATAGGCCATCGTAACATGAAATTAGAGCCTAGAGAAATCGAACAAACACACAACATGCCTTATCCAGACATTCATTTGTCACAATCATAACCAACACATAATATGCCTTATTCATCGCCAATAAAATCAAGATTTCATATATCATGTAGAACCCTGTAAACGATGTCGAATAGCAGCATAAACATGAAATAAGAACCAAATCTGATCTCCCAATCTACAAGGGGGTCCCACCTACTAGTATCATATATCTTGTTATCTTATAATAATAGGCTTTAGCAATACTTTGCAGGCAAAAAATCTCATTGTGATTTTAATCGTCAACATGTACTTGCTGGTGGAATCTTGCAATAAAGTGATCTTCCTCTAGTATTAGTAACTGTGATAGCCTTTCTTCTAATGCATCAAAATCAATAAGTTCTATCATCGCTGCAATACGTAGACTCAGTACAAGAAACTCCATGGGAATGACTGGCCCTTGACCATATGCAAATCTAAAGGGTGTTTTTCCTTTCAACTTCTTGCATGTAGTTCTATAACCCAAAGCACTGCAAGGATCCTTAAATAACAGTAATCTCACCCTACATTGTGCAACTTGGTCAGTGCATTCTCTAGTATCTTATGTAAGGCCTCCACCATTCCATTTTCCTGAGGGTGATATGGAGTGCCCTTTCGATTTTGTTTCTGGAACTCTCCTGTTAGTTTTTTTTTGTGGTGAACAATAACCCCCCTAGTTCTTCACCATGTTTTGATTGCAAATTAGGGTCCCTCTAGTTTTATTTTCATTCTTCATTTTTTTCCCTTTTATTTGATTATATTTGAATGGTTTTCATTTGTTTTAGAGAGACCTTGATGTTGTCTCCTTTCATATTTATTGGTTTGAATTTCATGAATTCCAACATGAAATTTAAAAAAGGTTTTGACTTCATTATGTTAGCACTCGATAAATTCTTGGTGATCTGGATTTTATGAGCAGAAAGAAATGACTATAGATTATTAACAGGTTCTTAACAAAAAATAACAGAGATATAGTAAAACCGGTTTTCTATTCAATAAGGAAATAAGCTGAAACTGTAAATGCAGCGGAAACAAGCTTGCTGGAATGATGGTGGCTTATTTCTGAGAAGAGATTTGACGGTTGCACTCATTCTCAAGAAGATGATTACAATGAGGCTCTGAAGGCCTTTTTACAATAAACAGGAATGCAAAAAACCCTAGACATCCAAAAACCTAACGCTAGGAGATGAAGCGCCAAAAGTCATGTGGGCCCTATTTGGGTAAGTTAGTACATCAACTTCACGGGGTCGTAACTTTTGCATAAAATCTCTGTTTTAGGCGTATGATAGCCCGTTGGAAAGGTGTAATCAAGGAGATTCATTTTGGGGGATCAATCAGTCCTTTGGCTATAATTTAGAATCTCAATCCCAAAAAACCTTCATTTTGGCCCTCAAAATGGCCCTAGAAGTTAAAACTGCTAAAAATAGTAAATTGCCAAAACTGTCAGAAAACTGTTTTGAGCTAGTTGGAAGAGGTGGGCGGCCACCGATATCCACCTGGATCAATCCTCCCTCATTAGGAATCAATGGTATCCATTACGTTGAGTTCCCCCATTAGATGAGGAAATTTCTGTTGAATTTGGCCCCGGGTGAGCCACTTGCCTTGGTGCAGGAGCTGCCCTGCTTTGACGACTTGATAAAGTTGGATCCTTTGTTGTCGAGTTCCCTTGATCTGTGTGTCCACAATCTGATCATTAGATTCATGTTGTATGAAATTGGGGTTGATATCTATTCGTGTCAGTTGCTCTGCTACATTTGAGGTGTCCAATAATGGTGGGAAATAAGGGTGAAGGAGATCCACGTTGAACACTGGGTGCATGCCAACGAAAGGAGGAATGTTGAGCTCAAAAGAATTATCCCCCGTGGCCTTGGTGATGGTGTACATCCCATAATGCAGTGCGAGAAGCTTCTGATGGGGTCCTGTAAGGCATTCTTTCTGCAGGTGCAACCAAACTTTGTCGCCCACCTGAAACTTATGTGGCACCCGATGTTGATCATGGAACTGCTTGTACTTGTCATTGGACTTCTATAGGATATCCTGAACCTGTTGGTGGATGTGCTGGATTCGCTCAATGAACCGGGTGGTTTTGTCAGCTTCAGTTAGAGAAGGATATGATTAAGTCGAGGTGACCGCAAGGGGAAGTGCAACATCTATAGGACCCAATGGTTGGAATCCCAACCCCACCTGAAAGGGGATGTGGTCGGTTGAGCTTTGCAGGGCTCGTTTGTATATATGTTGGACATAGGGAAGACTCTCATCCCATGTGTGAGGGTGCTTTGAATTATACATGCGAAGGATATGCACAATCATTCGATTTACAACCTCGGTCTGGCCATCTGTCTCGGGGTGGAAGGCCATGGATTTGGTGAGCTTGGTGTCCAAAAGTGACCAAAGGCTCGAGAAAAATGTGTTGTGAAATCGACTGTCCTAATCTGAGACAATGGTTTGTGGGATTCAAAAATGTACCCAGACTCGTTCAAAAAAGATCTTGGCAGTGGCCTCTGTTGTGATGTTTTTCTTCCAGGCAACCAGAATTGTCATCTTAGAAAAGCGATCAACAACCACAAAAACACAGTCATTTCCCCGCTTGGTGGACGGGAGGCCCGACATGTAGTCCATTGATATGGATTCCCATGGCCTGTCAGGAGTAGGAAGAGGGGTGTATAGGCCCTGTTTCTTAGTGGTCAATTTGGCAATAGAACAGGTAGTGCATAACTTGATATACTTTCTAACCTCAGGTCAAAGTTTCGGCTAGTAGAAATGTTTATGTAGCATCGCCATTGTCTTTTCAATGTTGAAGTGTCTTGCCACCCGACTGTAGTGGGATTCCCAGATCATCTTTTCTCACTCGCTTGATGGAACACAGATATGGCCCAAGCAACACAACAACCCATCCTGAAGATGGAAATTATCGACAATTGCATTTGCACCCAACATTTGGTAGGTGGTGGTGAAGTCTGGGTCTGTCTCATAGAGTTGGGGCCATCCACAGGTCTCATGGACACAGCAGCCTAGCACCATGGTGAGTGTCATGATTGGAGGTCTGTTGAAGCAATTAGCGACATGATTGGTGCTTCCTGTTTTATACTTGATGTTGAGATAGAATTGTTGCAAGTATGCGGACCACTTTTTATGGAAATCATTCTGCAATTTTCCTTGTGTCTGCATGAACTGCAGTGGCTTATGATCAGTGTGGATCATTTTCTCCTTCCCAAGAATGTAATGTCTCCACTAGCGGTAGGATTTCACAATGGAGTACATTTCTTTGTTGTAAGTAGGGTACTTACAGACAGCATCTGATAGTTTCTCACTATGATAGGCCATGGGGTGGCCATGTTTAGTGAGAATGGCACCCACCGCATAGTATGAATCATTTGTCTCAATATCAAAGGGTTTTTGCAAGTCTGGTAGTGAAAGTATTGGGGCTGATCACAAGCGCTTCTTCAAATCGTCGAACGCTTGTTGTTGGGACCGGCCCCGTGCAATGTTTTCCTTACCACCACCCTTGGTTATTTGGATAAGGGCCCATGCAATATGGGATAATCCCAACATGAACCTGTGGTAGAAATTTTCAAGGCCCAAGAAGCTCTGAAGCTTAGTGAGTGTGGTTGGGGCTGGCTAGTCACGAATGACTTGGATCTTGGCTGGATCCACATGTACACCATGTTGATCAATTATGTGGCCTAGGTAATGGACCCTGTCCATGCCGAAGGAGCATTTTTCCAAGTTAACATATAGCTTGTGTTGCCACAGGGTGTGCAAAACCTACTGAATATGCTGCAAATGTTTGGCCCAAGTCTTCTTGTGAGGGGTTCCTAGGCCCAAATTTCCACGTCTTTTGTTTGAGCTTCTACTCGATTTTGACGACATATCGATAGGATGCGCCCAAGGATGAGATGTCCAAAAAATCCATTTCAGTCTGTATGTATCTATGCAGAGTGTCATGATACTTGAGCATCAAATGTCGCTCCGAATATTTGATGCCCATCTTGGTGCACAAGCTATGAAATATATTCATGAAATCTAGCACTGCTTGGTCTCTTTATTGCCGCAGTGTGGTCCATTTGGTATACAAGTCGTCATAGCTTCGGACAGGGTAGTATTGTTCCTTAATAGCATCCCTGAAGGAATCCTAGGTGGTTGTGATTGTAAATAGTGAGGGTTCCTCTGTTTCCTTTTGCTCACAGAAAGTTTCCCACCAATCTTTGAAGTGGGGAATGACTTTGAGGAGCGCAAAAGTAATCTTTTCTTTATTTGAAAAGTTATCGATAGAAAATACTCTTCTAGTAGATTCAACCACTTGTCTACAGAATCTACGTCTATATGACCTTCAAATATAGGAATATCGAAGTTTATTTGTACCTTGAAGGGGGTGGAACCTCCGCTCAAATAAGATGCGTCGCCTATTGGTAGCCGTCAAAGGATTTGCGTGAAATTGTCCATCATCTCGTTCCTTTGTTGCGTGAGGGATTCCTCAATCAACAGCTTGAAAGGATCTCATGTCCCTTCATATTTATTTTATCCTGCCATGAGAGGTCACTTGGGTGTGCAAGAGATTTTTTCCTCAAGAAAAACAAGCTCGAGACCCAACTCTTTGTACTCCGACCTCGTTGGGGACATGCATTAAGACGACAAGGAGCAGACCGCTCTGATACCACTAATCCAAATTTTATGAGCAGAACGAAATGACTACAGATTACTAATAGGTTCTTAACACAATACAATAGAGATACAGTAAACCAGTTTTCTATTCAATAAGGAAATAGGCTAAAACTGTAAAATGCAGTGGAAACAAGCTTGCTGGAATGGTGGTGGCTTATCTCTGAAAAGAGATGTGACGGTTGCATTCATTCTCAAGAAGATGATTACAATGAGGCTCTGAATGCCTTTTTACAATAAACAGGAATTCCAAAAACCCTAGACATACAAAAACCTAACCCTAGGATATGAAGCGCCAAAAGTCATGTGGGCCCCATTTGGGTAAGTCAGTACATCAACTTCTCGGGGTCGTAAATTTTGCATACGATCTCCATTTTAGGCGTATGATATCCCGTTGGAAAGGTATCATCGAGGAGATTCATTTTTGGGGCTCAGTCATGCCTTCAAATATCATTGAGTATCTCGATCCTGAAAAACCTTCATTTAGGCCCTCAAAATGGCCCCAGAAGTTAAAACTGCTAAAAATAGTAAATTGCCAAAATTGTCAGAAAATTGTTTTGAGCCAGTTGGAAGAGGTGGGTGGCCACCGATATGCACCTAGATCAGTTGGGCTGAAGAAAAATTATCTACCAAGGTAACCTACAAGCCAACTTTAAGACTAGAAACTAGCCTTTCCAATCTAAAGAGGGCTCTCCTTGAGACCTGATATCTGATAGATAATAACTTTGGATTGATGGCTAGATTTATATGTTTGAGAAATTGATTCTGGTTTCGCTGGCAAGGAAATACAGAACTTTGGGCTATGGAGTCAACCCCCTGAAAATGAGATAAATCAATGATTGGTAAGGGAAACTTTGAGAGGATAGAGGCTAAATAGGAAATGGTCTTTCAGTTTTAATGTCGTTGTGTATGGCGGAAGAAAGGAGGACATGAATCAAATAAAAGCACCATTAAAGATGAATTATAACTTACTTAGAAGAAAAACACAGTGTTTAAATGGTTGAGTCTAAAGCACCATGCGATGAATTTTAAACTCCTTAAATATTTCCAATTTAAACAAAGAGAGCATACATGAATTTACAGGAAACAATAAGTACATACAAATATAGGATCAAAATACATCAAACCACCACCATTAGAATATTTTCGTCAAAGCTTCGGGACCTCTGCATTATTATTTCCATCAGAGTCAAAGGTTACATCCAAAATTCCTCTGTCTACACTATTTTGCCAACCCGGCTTACATCAAAAACATACAATATATAGAAAACTAACGCCCTCTTGGGTTCCTATGCCTCGAGCTACTTTCCCCTATAATATCATATTTGATTACTTTTCCCCCAGACAACCTTATCAATAGATTTTACCAAAAATAGAAACCCAACTGCACCCAATCATAACGTAACTGACACATTTGTTTCAATCATTCGGTCATGAGTAAAATTCAGTCATTAGATAGTGATAAATCGACATTTTATTTCAATGGGTGCTCGAGTAATCGAGCGCACTATTGGAAACTCTGTCACCTTTCTATAACGGGCTCTGGTTTTTGCTGCACGATCACTGGCTGTAGCATGCACATGGCGATTTGGTGAAGCGAACGTCCGTTTGCGGTCACTCGTGCAACTCCAGGTGGTAGCAATGTTTAGGGGACCATGCATATATTCCAAAACTAGCATGCATTTCATTTATACCTGCCCTCTGCAGTTGGTAAGTTTACAGCATCTGTGGAACGAATATTCATTATGCAAGTGTCGCGTCAGAATTTTTGTTTCCAGAAGAAAATAGGATATGGGTGTAGAAAGGTTCCATGTGACAATAAAAAACACAAAATGGGGTTTTCTTACTCATGCCTCCAACCTCACCTGCAACCTCAAAAATCTGATTGTTTTTCTAAGAGACAAGTTTCGTTTTCTCAGACTCTTCACTTATCTCCACAAGACCACATTTCCTTTCAGTTTTTCTTAAGCACTAGCAAGAGTTGCAAGGGAGTTATCAATGTTCGGTCTACACTCCTTGAAATGTTATCCGATTCTTTCTTCTGACACCCTTTGTTCCTCTCGCAGCTGGATAATTACGTCTTGTGCATCTCTGAGATGTTTTTTGAACCAATTTACATTCCCTGCTCGACATTGGCATTTCAACAATCCTTGCTGCCAGATTTCTTCTTAGTTCTCTGTTTTATTGATAAAGTTCTGCAATAACAAGTTGTTCTTGCTTCAGCTACTCTAACAACTCTTGAACATTCACATTTTCATCACCTAACTTCCTTATCCTTTCATCAATTCCCTTGCTTTCACCTTCAACAAGATCTAGTCGAACAACGTGCATGAGTAATCTCTTGGCAGCAGACTGGGTGCGCGGTTCACTTGGAGCTTCTATCTCCTTAGTTTTGTTATTCAACCTTATCCTGCCTCTTTTCCGAGGTGTTGGTTGGTGGGACGACGAGAATTCTATGTCCTTTTCCTTTCCTTTTAGCGAAAAATCTTCCTTTCTCACTCCTTCTCTATGGAATTTTATTTCCCTCGTAGATAGAAGAATGTCTCCTTTGGGGTCTCTGGGGATGTCATTCAAACTCAAAAACGAATCCCAATCCTTGTTCATATGTCTCAATTCCTTGACCACTAACAACTTGATTAACAACAAATGGGATAAATTGTTCCCTGGTTGGTCAGCCTTGGCCTAGACACTGTCTGTCATCTTTTCCAAGATTCGACAAAAGAAGAAAGGTATATTCAAAGGTTCTTTCCCTGTGAAGTGCATTAGGAAACTGATGTGATATGGATACACCCTGTCAAACCTTCCTTCACAGGTGAAATATCTTTTGATTACCTTTAGAATCTTTTGGAAAGGCTCCTAAAGGTACTAGCTATTGATTAAGGTTGATTGTCATTGATGTCAACCCTTGAAGAAAGCCCTATAGCACAAAGGTTTTGGTAATGGACCCAATATTGTTTGATGTAAATATGGCTCATTATTGTTTTTTCATGGCTAATAAGAAGTAAATATGGATGAACTCCAAAGTGGTCTCCTTATGGTGAAATCCCTCACGGGAAGATGCTTTGTGGAGTAAGAGAACCCATGATTAATTGTGGAACAATGACATGAAGGACAGTTAATTTGTTAGCGAAACTATCTTAGATGGATAGTACTTTCATGTCATTTCTGGTAGTATGTAGAACGTCACATAAATCCTCACGGTTAGAGAGTTATGACCATGTGAAGTTGGAGTACCTAGGTTTGGGTAATGGACCCAAGTTTGTTTGATGGATAACGGTATGATTTTTTCTATATTTGAAGTTAATACTATTCTATATGGATATTACATGTCATTCCATTTATGTTGGTATGTGTAAATTCACATAACTCCTCACAGTTTGAGAGTTATGGCATTATGAAGTTGAAGGACCCTCATATGTCATCTAGAAGCCCCAAAAGGTCAAAGTAGTCAAAGTGGTTTAAGAGATTTTAAAAGGTAAATAATAAAGTGAAGTAATGAGTGTATTATAATTCAAAGTGAATACAAAATAAATTATTTCAATAATAAATTTAATGGAGAAATTAGAAGTGGGTTAACCCTAAAATAAGGAAAGTGGGTCAAGTGACCTAGAAGATGTTTTTAAGGAAGCTACTTGGAGAGTATAAATAAAAGGCAAGGCTCTCTCATTTTAATTACACTTGAGCATATTGAATATCTATAGGTGTCTAAGGTAACCAAGGATATCTAGGCCAAATTTCTGAGGGAAGGTGAAGAAAAGAAGGCCGAAATGCAAGGAAGGATAAATTATTTTGATGGTGCTTTCTAAGGTATGTTATTTATTGGTCATCTCGCCATTTTCTCTATAACTTATTTTCTATAATGATTCAGACCGTAAAATTTCTATTCCAATGAAAAAATATACCCAAGTATTTTTGGTAAAACATTCAGCTTGTGGGTCATTGTATTTTGGGAGTTACACTCCATGGAAAATAGGGTTTGTGACTAGTCCTGAAACTAGTCAAAAACAGGTGTTTTGGGTAAAAACGTCATAAATTATACATATGATATGGATTTATGTAGGAACACAATGAAATATAGAAATACACATAAACGCAGAGATGCAGCGGAAATAAGACTTCATTTCATTAATAAAAAATGACTGAAATATGCTTACAGACAGAATGGAAATAAACTAGCTAGGGCGCTGGTAGCTTATCTCTGAGAAGAGATGTGGCTGCT
>ML780601.1:739215-779618 GCA_009831015.1 Picea engelmannii
TGAAATATTTTTCCCCCTTGAGTTGGTCCAGAAGGTCATCAATCCGTGGGATCGGGTACCTATTCCGAACAGTGATCTTGTTCAGTGCCCGATAGTCAATGCAGAGTCTCCAAGTCCCATCCTTCTTCTGCACCAATACGATTGAGCTCCCACAGGGCAATGAACTCGGCCGGATGTGACCTTTCTGCAACATCTCTTGAATCTGCCTCTTGATTTCATCATTCTCCAGGACAGAGCGTCGGTAGATAGGTCCATTGGGAAGCTGTGCACCTAGGGTCAGATCGATGGGGTGCTTGACCTGGCAGTGTAGAGGCACCCCTGCGGGGGAGGTGAATATGTCCTCGTACTCCTCCATGACCTTATCCATCTGTTGTTTTCGTGTAGTGGGGCCTTGTCTGGAGGTCATGGCCACAGTCTTCCGCTTTCCCTGAGGGTGGATCATCAGAAAAACAAATTTCTTGGTTTGGGAAATGAGCTTACTGCATTGTTTTGCAGTAACCAAAGAGATGGTGGTAGGCGGTGCTATCTCCGATATCCTGTACAGCTTATTTCCCAAAGTGATAATAACAGCACGAGGCCTAGATTCATACACAGCATGTCACTTCCACAAGTACGGTTGGCCTAATAATACATCAGAAACATCAAGAGGATCAATGTCACATAATACCTCATCCGTGAAGGGCTTGATGTTGTAGGGAAGGTGACATTGTCGACTGACGCGGAGGTCTCGTCCTTGGTGCAACCACCCAATGGTGTATGGTTGTGGGTGTGTTGTGGTCGGCAAGCCCAACCGCTTCATGACCCCTACCGAGATGAGGTTCTTCTGGCTCCCGCTGTCGACAATGAACTACAACGGGGAACCCTTTACCCACATCTTGGAATGGAAGACACGCTCTGCCTCCTTTGGATCTTCTGGTTCCTCCTTCTAGATCTTCATGGTGGCAATGGTGGCGTTCGGCTCCGCATCGATAATCTGCTTCCCCCTGTCATTCCCCTTGTCAGGTTTTGATTCAGATTCGGAGCATGCATCTGATTTAGAAGCCTTCAACTCGGCTACCAGTGACTGCTTGGCTCGACACTCACTTGTGTTGTGGGTGGATCTCTTATGGAACTCACACCACTTCCCCGTGTCCTTTTTTGGCTTCATGCTGTTGTTCTTTGCTTGTGGCTTTGGCGGGTTGTCCTGGGCTGCCCCGCCTTGGCTTGGTCCTTTGTTTTGCAGTTTGGGAGTACCTTTCCCGTGCTTCTAATTTGCAGACCCAAAGTCTTGCTTCTTCTGTTTGAACTTCTGCTCAATCTTGGCAGCATATCGGTATGCCATACCAAGTGAGGATATGTCGAGGAACTCCATTTCCTCCTGAATGTATCTGTGCAGACAAATGCGGTACTTTAACACCAATTGTTTCTCTGAATCTTTAATACCCAACTTTGTGCGTAGGGTATGAAACAGATTCATCATCTCATGCACATCTTGGTCCCTTTGCTGCCGCAACGTAGTCCATTGTATGTATTTGTCCTCATAGCTCCCCACGGGATAATATTGTTCCTTGATGGCGTCTCAGAAAGAATTCCAAGTGGGTGCGGCCGAGAACAAAGAGGGTTCTTCCTTGCCCTCTTTCTCCGAGTAGGTTTCCCACCAGTCCTTGACATGGGGGGCGGCTTTGAGGAGTGAAAAAATAATCTTTTCTCGATCGGAAAAGTCATGAACTGAGAAATATCCTTCTAACATATTCAACCATCTATCTACGGCATCTGCATCTATTTGGCCGTCAAATATGGGAATTTCAAAGTTTACTTGTACCTTAAAAGGAGTGGCACCTCCAGAGTGGATTCTGGATGTCGATGCACCGCCAGTCAGAATCCATTGAAGAATCTGGGCAAAGTTGTCCATCATCGCGTTCCTTTGTTTCTCGAGGGCCTCCTCGAGCAACATTTTGATAGGATATCCTGCTCCCTCGTCTTTCTTTTCTTCCCCCATGGGCATTCGTCGGGGTTTGCGAGGCTGATCTTGCAAAGGTTCAACCAGATCGAGCCCCAACTCCTTATACCCTAATCTCGTTGGGGACATGCAAAGAAGGATCGAGAATGAGCAGACCGCTCTGATACCACTGATCTGGATTTATGTAGGAACACAATGAAATATAGAAATACACATAAACGCAGAGATGAAGTGGAAATAAGACTTCATTTCATTAATAACAAATGACTGAAATATGCTTACAGACAGAATGGAAATAAACTAGCTAGGGCGCTGGTAGCTTATCTCTGAGAAGAGATGTGGCTGCTACTCGCATCCGTGAGAAGATCATTACAATGAGGCTCTAGAGGCCTTTTTACAATAGACGAGAATGCCAAAAGTCATAGACATCCAAAAACCTAACCCTAGGATATGAAGCGCCAAAAGTCATGTGGGCCCCGTTTGGGTAAATTAGTACATCAACTTCCCAGGGTCGTAACTTTTGCATACGATCTCCGTTTTAGGCGTGTGATAGATCGTTGGAAAGGTATCATCGAGGAGATTCATTTTGGGGGATCAATCATGCCTTCAGATATCATTGAGAACCTTGATCTAAAAAACCTTCATTTAGGCCCTCAAAATGGCCCCGGAAGTTAAAACCTGCTAAAAATAGTAAATTGCCAAAATTGCCAAAAAACTGTTTTGAGCCAGTCGGAAAAGGTGGGTGGCCACCGATATCCACCTAGATCAACATAATAGATCCAAATTCAGTGAGACCAAATGTGTTGGTTAGGGTACATTTTGTAGTATGTTTTGTAACAGTTTCATATCAATTCAACAAATATTCCATGTGGGGCACGCTCTACAAAGTCTCTCTCTAGAATAAGCCAGAATTCAACAAGGTATGTCAATTTTTCTATAACTCATTTTCTACGAGGTTCCAAGTAGTGAAACCATGAGGAATTGCATAAAACACACTGACGAACATTGTGTATCAGTTTCAGATCTTGATACATTACAGTTTCGAAATTATGATTACTTCAAGTTAGGGTTGTTGACTAATCCAAAACTAGGCATGTGAGCCTAAAGAAAAGTTTGATGAAAATGATAGTCTCTTGTTGTTAAAGTTAAGGAAGGTTTGCAAGAATGTAATCATATACACCAGGTCTATTATAGAGCTACAAATCATATTTGGATGATGAAATTGATGAGGGCTTTTGGTTGAGGTACATGTTGAGTACATGGTTGAGACAAGTAGTTGATGAGTTGGCACATACATGAGGTTTATAGTTGATGATGTTGGTACATATTGATGAGTCATAGTTGATGAGTAGTTGACACATGATTGGTACATACTTGGTACATGGTTGGATGCACTTTTTTATGGTACAAGTTGATTACAGGTTGTTTGGTACAGGTTGGTGCATGGTTGATGTGTTTGTTTATGGTACAAGTTGAGGTACAGGTTGATGAATGGTTAAGATTTATTGGTACAAGTTTACAATGGTATATCTCACAGTGATAGTGTGACAGTGGTTCCATCAGTCTATTCTACTTCAGGGTGGCAGGACGAGGCAAGGACAGGTAGTTGTAGCCACCTTCTGGTTGTAACCAGAGAACATAGGGGGTTGTAGCCTCCTTTTGGTTGTAGATGGAGAATTGGAGATTTGGAGCTTCCCTCGGATTGTAGCCTGAGAAACCAGGGGGTTGGAGCCTCCTTCTAGTTGCAGATGGAAAACAAAGGAATTTGGTGCTTCCAATGAATGTAATTCTTAAAGACATATAAGAAAAAGCATTATGTGGTTTTCTCCCGATTTGGGTTTCCACGTAAAACACTGGTGTACTGTGTATGTGTGTGATTTTTTATTTCTTACTGCTCATTATTGGATAATAATTCTACATTGATATAACATTTGAAGAAAAAGGATTATAATTATGCTATTACTGATTCACCCCCCCTCTCAGTAATCCAACAATTGGTATTAGAGAAGGTTCCTTCAGAAATCAGTTTAACCACTGAAAGGTAGATCATGGAGAGTATCAACTCGTATAAAAATGGAATACCACGGTTTGATGGATAGAAGTATGTTTTTTTTAGCATAAGGATGAAGACATATATATAGGCACAGGGATTTCAAGTTTGGCAATCAATTATAGATGGATACACAGCACCAACAATTCCACCAACAAATGACAAAGAAGTCAAGCTCGGTGAGAATAATTCCAAAGTCAAAAATGCACTTTTGAATGGTCTCAGTGATACGGTATTCACCAAAGTTTCACATTGTAAATCTACTAAAGATATTTGGGACAAGCTTCGAAATATTTATGAAGGAGATTCAAAAGTCAAAGAAGCAAAGCTTCAAACTTACAGAGGTCAGTTCGAACAACTAAAAATGAAGGAAGATGAATATATCACAGCCTACTTCTTACAAGTCGATGAAACAGTGAATGCAATCATAGGATTGGGAGAATAAATCAAAGAATCTATAATTGTTCAAAAGGTACTAAGATCTCTTCCTATGAGATTCAACCCTAAGATATCATCACTAGAATAAATATCGAATCTAAACTCAATAAGAATGGATGAACTGCATGGAATATTCACAGCATATGAGATGAGAACTGAACAGGAAAATACAAATGTAAAAGAAGCAGCCTTCAAAGCATCCAAAATATCAAAGAAAAATAAAAAGGAACAAGAAGAATATAGCAGCAGCAGTGACGTCTCAGAAGATGATGAAGAAGTGGCCAACTTCATCAAAAGACTAAACAAGGGAACCAACGGTAGGTATAGAGGTAATCTTCCTTTAATTTGTTTTAATTGTGATGGTATTGGTAATTTTGCTAACAAATGTCCTCATAAGAAAAAGAGAAATGATGAAGGTTACTCAAAAGGAAGACAAACATATAAAGGTAAAAGAACTACAAAGAATGTTTTCAAGAAAATATTTTGCACCAAGGAAGACATCTCATCATCAAATGAAGATGAAGTCAGTGACAGTGAAACAAGGAGAGTTCTATTCATGGTAGTAGAAGAATCTGATAAAGAAGACTCCGAAGAAGAATATGAAGAATCATATGAAGAATAAATTGAAGAGGTAGAAGTTGACTTCCGAGAAGAATTAATGAGTTCCATAGAAGTTATCAAAAGAGAAAAGAAGAAAAACAAGAAACTACAAGTAGAACTAGATAAGAAAAAAGACACTCAAGAACTAGAACAAATGATCACAAAATTGAAGGTTCAAATAGAAGAAGATAAAAAAATTGAAGAAGCACTCAAAGAATAGCTAGAAGGAAAGGACAGGATCATTGGAAACCTGGAAGCAGAGATTGTCACACTAAGAAAGGATATTCAAAAGAAAAATATGCAGAATAGCTCAAAAGTTATGGATGACATTATCAGCAGTAAAAAATCTCATCTTGACAAGTCCGGACTTGGATACAATCAGACAGAAAAGGGATCAAGCTCCAAAACAACAGAGCAAGAAAAAAATTGAAACATCCATGAATAAAAAATCAAAGGGGATAAAAAGATATACAAGGAATATTACAGAGACACTCCTCCACCGAGAAGATTCAGATTTCATAATCAACAACAGATAGACAGGCCTCAAGAAGAAGAAGGATTCATAAGAGCACCTCCTTTCATAATATCTTCAACTACTAGGTATCAAACTATATTTTTTGTTTATGTTATGCATGTAATAATTTTGGACATAAAAATGTAAATTGCATAGCTAACAACAGGAACAATAACTACGTTGAGAGCCATACACAAAGGGGTTATTCAAGAATACCTAGTGAAACACAAAGAAGAAGTTACAATAGGTTTGAATCTTTGAGCACTGAAGTGGAATGTTACAAATGTAATAATTTTGGACACATGGCCAAAAATTTCAAAATGGAAGTCCCTCCTAAAGAACCTCAACAAAGTCACAAACAAGAACCTCAGAAAACAACATGGATAAGAAAGCAAGATTAGTATAGCAATGAAGAATGCACAGTTGCTCTACAAGATAAATAGAAGAAACGTGGTTGGTATGTTGACAGTGAATGTTAAAAACACATGACAGGTGATAAAGACAAGTTTCTTACATTACGAAAGAAAAGAGATGGATCAGTCTCCTTCGGAAATGATGATTCAACCAAAATCATTGGAAAAGGCACAGTCTGAATTGGGAACAAGAATGAAAAGGAAGAAAATGTTCTACTAGTAGAAGATATGAAACATAAGTTTTTAAGTGTGAGTCAAATTTGTGACCAAGGTCATAAATTTACTTTCGATTCACAAAATTGTGAGATAAGCAAAGAAGGTTCAAGGAAATTGGTCGCTACAGTTGCAAGAACTTCAAGCAACATATATGTGTTAAGCGAAATTGGAAATGAAAAGAGTTGTCTAGGAATAGAAGATGAAAGTTGGCTATGGCATAGAAGAATGGGTCACATGAATTTTTATAACCTTGTCAAAGTCATCAAAAAAGAAGCAGTCAGAGAAATGCCCCAGATCACGAAACCAACCAACAATTTATGCAAGCATTGCCAACAAGGAAAGAAAACAAGGACCAGGTTCAAATCAAAGGAATATTCAACAACAAAACCACTGGAAATTGTGCATACTAATCTAGTTGGACCAACTACAACAAAAGGCTTAAAAGTTGAGAGATACTTTATGTTATTAGTTGATGATTATACAAAAATAACTGCAGTTTTCTTTCTCAAGAACAAGTCAGAAGCTTTTGAAAATTTCAAGATCTACAAGGAAATGGTTGAAAATGAGATGGATTCAAGAATCAAATGCTTAATATCGGATAATGGAGGAGAATTCACCTCAAAGGAATTTATGGATTACTACAGCAATCATGGAATAAAAAGGCAATTCTTCGTCACTAGGACACCTCAACAGAATGGAGTTGTTGAAAGAAAGAACATGATAGTACAAGAAATGGCTTGAACAATGATAATGGATTCAAAGTTGATAGATATTTTTTGGACACAGACAATGCATACATCATTTCACATTCAAAACAGAGTAATGCTCAGAAACAACACTGATAAAACTCCCTACGAGCTATGGAAAGGAAGACCGGAAAATGTGAAGCACTTCAAAGTTTTTGGAAGCAAATGCTACATCAAAAGAGAAGATGGTAGAATGGGAAAGTTTGACTCTCGTGTGGACAAAGGAATACTTGTTGGTTACTCAAGTACAAGGAAAGCATACAAGTGTTTCAATCTAAGATTAAACAAAGTTGTGGAAAGCATCAACGTAACAATTGATGAAACAAGAAGACAAGAATCAAAGGAAGAAGAAAACAAATCAATGGAACAACTTTTCGAAGAAGAAGATGAAAAAGAAGTAGAAGAGGAAGATGAAGATGAAGAGAATCTGACAGAATCATAAGAGAAAGTTCAACAAGTATCTCCAAAGACACCTAACAAACGAGTACAAAAGAATCATCCTTCAGATCAGATTATTGGAAACAAAGATGCAGGAGTTGAGACTAGAAGAAAAATGTGTTCACCAGAACAAACACACCTATCACTCTTATCTACAATTGAACCAAATTGTTTTGAAGAAGCCAGCAAGGCTGAATTTTGGAATAAGTCCATGGATGAAGAATTGGATCAAATAGAGAAAAATGACACTTCGGAATTGGTTCCAAGACCAAAGATTAAGAATGTGATCAGCACAAAATGTGTTTTTATGAATAAATTGAATGAATATGAACAGGTTACAAAGAACAAAGCTAGATTGGTATGTAAAGGATATGCACAGATTGAAGGAATCGACTTTGAAAAGACATTTTCCCCAGGTTCCAGAATGGAAGCAATCTGTTTGTTTTTATCTTATGGATGCTCCAAAAATGTTAAAGTATATCAGATGGACATAAAATTAGTTTTTTTGAATGGGGAACTTGAAGAAGAAGTCTACATTGAACAACCAGAAGGATTTCAGTTGTCAGAGAACACAGACTATGTGTGTAAATTAAAGAAGCCTTGTATGGTCTAAAACAGGCTCCTAGAGCATGGTACTCCAGACTGGATAAGTATCTGAAGGAGGCAGGGTTCAGAAAATGAAGTGCATACAATAACCTCTACATCAAGGTAAGTCAAGGTAATATTTTATTAATTGAAATTTATGTTGATGATATTATTTTTGGTAATGATGATGACAGGTTAAGCCAGAAATTTGCAAAAGACATGCAGAATGAATTTGAAATGTCGTTACTTGGAGAACTACCCTTCTTTCTGGGACTTCAAATATGTCAAAGAAACCAAGGAATTTTTATTTCTAAAACCAACTATATCAGATAAATGCTAAAGAGGTTTGGAATGGAAGATTGCAAACTAGTTATCACTCCCATGCAAACCAGTTGTAAGTTGAGCAAAGATGATGGTTCGAAGTCTACAGATTAGAGGCAATACAGGTCAATGATTGGAAGCCTACTATATGTGATAGCATCCAAACCAGATGTAATGCAAGCAGTTGGATAGGTGGAATGATTTCAAGCAGCACCAAAGAAATCACATGTATTAGAAGTAAAGAGGATCTTCAGATATCTCAAAGGAACATAAGAGTTTGGATTATGGTATCCAAAAGGAAAAGATCTATCACTTATTGCCTACACAGATGTAGATTGGGTATGTTGTATTGATGACCGACGAAGAAACAGTGGATCATCGTTCTACTTAGGTGAGTGTTTGGTATCATGGCTAAGAAAGAAACAGTCATCAATATCTCTATCTATAGTCGAGGCAGAGTATATTGCAGCAACAGCATGTTGTACATAGGTTCTTTGAATGAAACAAACTTTGACAGATATACAGGTTGAGTATGATGAGCCCATTCCAATATGTTGTGATAATACAAGTGCCATCAGTATCTCGAAAAACCCGGTGATGCACTCCAAGACGAAGCACATTCCAATCAAGTATCACTTTCTATGGGAACAAGTTGCAGAAAAGAACATCAAATTTGAGTATGTGGGCACAAAAGAACAAGTGGCAGACATATTTACAAAACCACTTCCACAGGAAGCCTTTGAATATCTTCGCCAAAGACTTGGAGTTATTTCTACTTCAAAATGAATGTTTTTTTAATGCTTATCTTATATGTCTTAGATGTACACGAGGAAGCACCATAAGAGGATAGTTCAGTTAGGGGGAGCAACCCCGGATGAAAAGATATATTTGCCATTGATGAAAAAGGGGGAGAGATTTATCAGATGTAGAGGACAGAGGAAGATATATCAAATGGAGGCATGGTTCCAGGGGCAGCATGAGTGATATGATTTAAGTATTTCTCAGAGTGTTGCCATCAATTCCAAAGGGGGAGATTGTTGATTAAGGTTGGTTGTCATTGATGTCAACCCTTGAAGAAAGCCCCGTAGAAAAAAGGTTTCGGTAATGGACCCAATATTGTTTGATGTAAATATGTCTCATTATTGTTTTTTCATGGTTTATAAGAAGTAAATATGGATGAACTCCAAAGTGGTCCCCTTATGGTGAAATCCCTCACGGGAAGACGCTTTGCAGAGTAAGAGAACCCATGCTTAATTGTGGAATAATGAGATGAAGGATAGTGAATTTTTTAGGGAAACTATCCTAGATGGATAGTACTTGTCATGCCATTTCCGATGGTATGTAGAACGTCACATAAATCCTCACGGTTAGAGAGTTATTACCATGTGAAGTTGGAGAACCCAGGTTTGGGTAATGGACCCAAGTTTGTTTGATGGATAACGGTATGATTTTTGATATATTTGAATGTAATACTATTCTATATGGATATTACATGTCATTCCATTTCTGGTGGTATGTGGAATTTCACATAACTCCTCATGGTTTGAGAGTTATGGCCTTAAGAAGTTGGAGGACCCTCATATGTCATCTAGAAGCCCTAAAAGGTCAAAGTAGTCAAAGTGGTTTAAGAGATTTTAAAAGGTAAATAATAAAGTGAAGTGATGAGTGTATTATAACTCAAAGTGAATACAAAATAAATTATTTCAATAATAAATTTAATGGAGAAATTAGAAGTGGGTTAACCCTAAAATAAGGAAAGTGGGCCAAGTGACCTAGAAGATGTTTTTAAGGAAGCTACTTGGAGAGTATAAATAAGAGGCAAGTCTCTTTCATTTTAATTAAACTTGAGAATATTGAATATCTATAGGTGTCTGAGGTAACCAAGGATATATAAGCCTAATTTCTAAGGGACGCTGAAGAAAATAAGGCCGAAATGCAAGGAAGGATAAATTCTTTTGATGGTGTTTTCTAAGGTATGTTATTTACAGGTCATCTCACCATTTTCACTATAACTTTTTTTCTATAATGATTCAGACCTTGAAATTTCTATGCCATTGATAAAACATACTCAAGTATCTTTGGTTAATAATTCATCTTGTGGGTCATTTTATTTTGTAGTTACACTGCGTGGAAAATAGGGTTTGTGGCTAGTCCTGAAACTAGTCAAAAACAGGTGTTTCCGGTAAAAACGTCATAAATTCTTCATAAAAGATCTAAATTTAGTGAGACTAAATGTGTTGGTTAGGTTACAGTCTATAGTATGCTTTGTAACATTTTCAGATCAATTCAACGAATATTTCGTGCGCGGCACGCTCTATAAGGTCGCTCTCTAGAATAAGACAGAATTCAGCAAGGTGTGCCATTTATTCTATAACGCCTTTTCTGAGAGGTTCCAAGTAGTGACACCTGGAGGAATTTCATAAAAAACACTGAAGAACATTGTATATCAGTTTCAGATATTTATACATTATAGGTTCAAATTTATTATTAATTCAAGTTAGGGTTGTTGACTAATCCAAAACTAGGCATGTGAGACTAAAAAAAAGTTTGATGAACATTCTAGTCTATTGTTCTTAAAGTTAAGGAAGGTTTGCAGGAATGTGATCATATACACCAGGTCTATTACAGAGCTACAAATCATATTTGGATGATGAAATTGATGAGAGATTGATTGAGGTACATATTGAGTACATGGCTGAGACAAGTGGTTGATGAGTTGGCACATACATGAGGTGTATAGTTGATGATGTTGGTACATATTGATGAGTCATAGTTGATGAGTAGTTGACACATGATTGGTACATACTTGGTACATGGTTGGATGCACCTTTTTATGGTATAGGTTGATTACAGGTTGTTTGGTACAGGTTGGTGCATGGTTGATGCACTTGTTTATGGTACGGGTTGATTACAGGTTTAGGTACAGGTTGATGCATGGTTAATGCATGGTTCATATTTATTGGTACAGGTTTATAGTGGTATATCTCACAGTGATAGTGTGATAGTGGTTCCATCATTCTACTTCTACTTCAGGGTGGCAGGACGGGGCAAGGACAGGTGGTTGTAGCCACCTTTCATTTGTAGCTAGAGAACATATGGGGGTTGTAGCCTCCTTGTTGTAGCCAGAGAATTGGAGAGTTGGAGCTTCCCTCAGGTTGTAGCCTCAAAAACTAGGGGGTTGGAGCCTCTTTCTAGTTGCAGCTGGAAAACAAAGGAACTTGGTGCTTCCAATGAATGTAATTCTTCAAGACATATAAGAAAAATCATTATGTGGTTTTCTCCCGATTTGGATTTCCACTTAAAACACTGGTGTACTGTGTATGTGTGTGATTGTTTATTTCTTACTGCTCATTATTGGATAATAATTCTACATTGATATAAAATTTGAAGAAAAAGGATTATAATTACACTATTACTTATTCACCCCCCCTCTCAGTAATCCAACACTAGCTTGGAATGTCGGCTCCAATTTTCCCATTTAGATATTTGGCCTTGATGAAGTATTTATAGCAAAAAATGTCTAAAGGCATGCCTTTAAACCATTTTTCTTTGCTCGGAGGGATCTTCGTCGCAGCTAACAGAGTTTCCTCCATCACTTGGAAGGTGATTCCCGCAATGGTCACGTTGAGCCTAGTAAAATTGAGGGTTAACTGCTAATCCAGCTTCGCATTATACCCTTTGATCTTTTCACAAAAGTGCATACATTCGGTTTGTTCAAAAGACGCCCTGGTTTCTAGATCTTCGTTTATTAATTCCAGGCCTTGAGGCTCAGACCTCACGACCCTGGCACTTCTTGCCTTCTTTATTATGCTTCGGGACATTGCCATGATGCTAGTATATATTTATATTACCCGCGCGGTAATGAACTATAACACCCTCTCTGTGCGGAAAATAAGAATAACAAACTTCGCAGAGACTGTCAAAAAGGCAGTAACAAAATCTTTGTGCGACAAAAAAAATCAGCCACGGGATTTCATGGTGCGGAAGTAAGTCATGATGGAATATTTTGGCACAGTGGGGAAACTCAACGCGGTGAAAAATATAAATGGGAGGCTTGTTGCGGTAGGGAATTTCGACGAAAACTTATGACGTCCAAAACGCTAGTTTACAGCGAACTCCAACAGACTTTAAGAAATGACTGAAAATGATGAAGGAGATGCAGAAACTCGAACCAACAGACTTAGAATATGACCAATGGCAATCATCTTTCACACAGTAAAGGGCTCCAGAGCTTCTATAAAAAACCATAGACAACACACAAATCCAGAAAGTAAAGGAGAGGCATGCAAGGTGACCAGTATTTATACTTGAACAGATAAGGAATGGAATCATGGAAGAGGACAATAAATCCATGGCGACAAGAAGTTTGAAAGTAGGTTGAATATTTGTGCAACAAAATTGTGCAACGGGTACACTCTGAAGTGTGAAAAGTACAAATCATAAGAGAGGCAGAGTACAAATGATAGGAGCATCATGATTTTTCACCTTTCTGACTTCATGATTAGGTGATGATTTTTGTTATATCTTTCGACGTGACCTTTATCCCAAAAAATTTCCTCGATCTCTGGCACATAAATTCCCCTTTTTTGACAGGACTCGATATTTAGGGAAAGGGACCTTTACAAATCACACATGACTAATCATTACGCCTTTTCCCAACTCCAAGGGCCAGACCCGCTACTGGCTTATTTCGACCCATTCGTTATTCGGTCAGGGACCTCACACACTTTGACACACAAACTATGACTTATCTAGGACTAACTCTAACTGCAAAAATGGTGGTGCGAACAGCTGGCTTCAATGGGGATTATATCCTCCCAGTGAGGTGGCAAAGAACAATAGACCAGGTGCCTGACCATTGGTTTTTATTTGACTTAAAGACTCTAAAATGACAAAATGCACTCATTCCATACCTCCTTGACACAGCTATGACTAGACTCAGCATAAACTTAGGGCCTTCACTTCGGGCTTCAATTTTATGTTAACCACTAACTCGAAACGCTTTCTCTGAAAATAAAAATGGTTATTTACAATGACATGAAAAGACTGAAAAAAAAATTGTTAAACAAGATAATGTTTGAGGAACCTGCCATTCACAGGCCCCCCACCAGTGAGATCTCCATTAAGCTCTTGCAACAAATAGGCATTTTTCCCATGGTATGTGGCAATCCTGAATGTCCCCATCCAAAGATGATCAAACTTCCCATAACTTCCTCTATCTTCATTTCTCACGTCCCACTTTAATACCAAATCATTCACCTTGAAATCATCTTCTTTGGTCTATCTGTCGAAAATTCTTTTCATTTGGTCTTGGTGTAGCTGTGATTTATTGAAAACATGTTCTCTCATTTGTTGTGCATGGACCAATTGGTTTATTCTCCTAAGAGCGTCGTTTGGTTCAGCTTCTTTCTCTTGCAGTAATCTCTTCACTGGAAATCCCAATAAGGTGGGAAAAACTTCCTTTGTATCGTATACAATTTGGAAAGGTGATGTGGAGATGGAATTTTAAGTGGTGATTACGTCGGCCCATAACACGTAGATAAGCTTTTTGTGCCAAGCTTTCTTGGTTTCCTGCAAAAAATTCTTAATAATCCTTGTCAAACTTTTGTTAGACGACTCTGCCAATCCATTTCCCTATGGGTAATAAGTTGTGGAATGGCACAGATTTATGTTATAGTCACTGCAAAATTTCTCCATATTCTTAGACTTGAATGTCTCTGCATTGTCAGTGATGATATTGACTGGACAACCAAATCTAGACAAGATATTACTCTCTAAAAACTTAATGATGGTAGTATTAGTAGCTTAACTTGTGGGGACCGCTTCGATCCATTTGGTGAAGTAGTTTGTGGTTGTCAGTATCCACCTATGCTGAGTTGAAGATGGCGGATGAATTTCTCCTATAAAATGAAAACCCCATTTCATAAACGGTGCTTCAATAGAGATAGGTTTTAAAGGCAGGGGTTGCATCTTTCTTTTCCCATTGAAGATCTGGCATTCATGGCAGTTGGAAACTTCCTTTTATACATTGGAAAAAATACTGGGCCAATAGAATCCCGCCCTCAATATTTTGTGCGCAGTGGTCTTCCAATAATGATGCCCCCCACAGTCTCCTTTGTGGAACTCTTTAATAGCCTTTTTCATTTCTTCATCCAACAAACAATTTAGTAAGAGCGGAAGAGTACAAATGATAGGAGCATCGTGATTTTTCACCTTTCTGACTTCATGATTAGGTGATGATGTTCGTTATATCTTTCAACGTGACCTTTATCACAACAACTTGCCTCGATATCTGGCACGTAAATTCCCCTTTTTGATAGGACTCGATATTTAGGGAAAGGGACCTTTACAAATTGCACATGACTAATCATTGTTCCCTTTCTCGACTCCAAGGGCCAGACCCGCTACTTGTTGATTTTGACCCATTCATTATTCGGTCACTGACCTCACACGCTTTGATGCATGAACTACGACTCATCTAGAACTAACTCTAACTACAAAAATCACGGTGCTAACACATTCATCACAAGGTTTTGGTTTTTAATGAATTCTATGTTGACGAATGAAATTCCTGATGAAACTGATTACAAGGTGTGAAATGTGTTATAACTCTTATTTTATGATTCTTGTTTACTATATGTCATTATTAATATTGAGCCACAAAATCGACCCCAAATGAATAATCAAAGACTTGGTGTGTCATAACTAGAGTCAATATATTTGTTATTACATGAATTGTTTATTATTCAAAATGATTATTAGTATTTCTTCATTATGGACTTTGGTCTCGATATCATTTTTGAATACTATGTAAAGGTCTCAATAATCGATGTTTTGATAATATGTTTCATGACACCTCTTTCTTTTATCATATATTATAATCTTATTAAATTCCCACGATTCCAAATATATTCAAGTCATACAATAGGACTTTTTATAACGTGAGTTAATGAAGTTATCATGAACTTTGGTTTTGAACATTATCGGTTGTATATAGCACAAGGGTCTTGATAGTAGATACCTACATAATGTTTTTAAAGGTACCCTTTCGTTGATTGTTTTATCAAGCCTTATGTGTCTAAATATATCGCAACCATACAATAGGCTATTGCATATCATGAGTTAATTACCTTGATTTTGGTGAGGTATCAACGTATCATTCAATTATATTTCTTAATGATATTTGCAAGTGTTAAGGCTCATCTTAAGTCCAAGATTTTTATGATATGCTCCATTCATTTACACCTCGGAAAAAATTAAATATATGATGAACAGTTTTCATATTTACAATGATACGTAGACCTTAGCATGACTTGCATTAATAAACTTTTATTCTCACGTCATTTTTAGATTAAACGTGTGATATTATGATGACTGGATCATTGGCAATAATTCCATACATGTTTCCAAATTTGCATGTGTTATAACCACTTCTATCACTAAAATGTTTTTGTTGATTGAAATGGCATATTCATTCTCATAAAGAGTTGAATTCCATGGTTGTTGTTTATGTACATGTATCGAAGCTTCTATTCTTTGTTGAACTTTCTTTCAATAGAATTGTTGTAGTTCTTGGATTACATAGTCCTACTGCAAATATTTCTCTTTACAGGAAGACTGTTTCATCAACATCTACACGGAAGGATTCAACCATTGAAATTATTTTCGCTCCAGGTCTGGATAGGTTAGTAATTTATGTTGTTTCATTTCTTTGGTTTGGTTCGTTGAATGTAAATCTTAATTCTTATTATTTAGTTTAAATGCTTTGTTCATTTGACTTAAATCATGTTATAACTTGCATTCACGTTTATGTAAATTATTAGATTCATTTTTTGTTTGAATATTAGTTAAAGTAATGTAAGTATATTAAATATAAATTTCATCATATTTTAAATTCTCCTAGCATTTAGTTCCCTTTACAAAACTTTTGTTTCAAAAGATTTTCTAGCAAATCTTGTATCACTTTACATTTTGTAAACTTTGTAATGAAATGTAATGTTATCTAATCTAATAGATCATTGTAAATAATTGAAATATGAAAGTTAGTAGTTAAGATCTTAGACAAATTTTCATTTGTTTATTAGATAGATCTGTTCATCGGCCAACAAAGTCGTTAAACTCGTCAGGGATAGTTACCTTAAACGACTTAGGTTATACTTAAACAACCTCGGACCGAGCTATTCACTTTCAGTTGACAAGTGGTCAATATCGCTCGTCAAAAAATGGTGCTAGAAGGAGGGCCAGACTGAAAACCTGGCCTTGCAGAGTATTTAATTCAAATGAATTTAATTTCTCATGGCTCCCGCTCAAATCTTGGTGTTGGAATATGCTTTCCATTTCTCACTACCCGATGTTTCCAATAAGACAGTTTCTCTCTTGTCGAAACTCACCTTTGATGGTGAAGGGAATGTATCTGTAAAAAATCATCTTAATAAGTTTTCGTGTAAATGTCTCAAACATGATATTATTGATTTAAACGTTTTATGCGGATTGTTTGCATTCACTTTCAAAGGCTGAATAAAATGTTGGTTTGAATCGTTTCTAGCCTATTCTATTTTTTATTGGTTTCAATTTGCCAATGAATTTTATACACCTTCTAGGATTATGATTACGAGAAATTATGTGAAGAATTCAAGGCTCTACTAATTAAGGATGATTCATCTCTAGAATATTTTTCAACAAAGATGATCCAAAAAGGATCCAGAGAAGGTTAAGAACAACTCAGAACTTACAGAGGCAACTCAGGACTCTCATAATGGCTTCAGTAGACAACAAAAGGGAAAACATTCAAAGTTTCTAAAACTCGGTGAAAAGAGCATGATCGTGAAGAGAAAGTCGCAATCATTCTAACGACGCAAATGGCTCATCAAACGAAGTTACGAATCAAAAGTTATAAGCGGTAAAAGTTCAGTCAAACTTGCTCGAAAGTCAAATAGTCAAAGTGACATGTGGCACCACTACAAGGGTGACACATGGCACATCCGTACATCTGAGTTGGCATGGGATGACATGGAAAGGATGGCAGACACATGGGCAAGTTAGGTTATGACACGTGTTAGTTTCATGGGAAAATCATATTGTGACAAGTGGCAGTTTTGTGGACAAATTATATGGTGCCACGTGGCCCAGTCATGGGCTACCATGTGACACCCCTCCAATAGTTGATGCCTGTAAAATATTTTATGACTCCCCAAGAGTCGAACTCAAGATCTCTCATTAGCCCAAAGGCCCCACAACTCCGCGCTACCATTACACCACACTATGTTGCTTGTTAGTAATATGGTTCGCATTTTATTTAAGTTTAATGTTATGTGGGTACCAAAAGAAAAGGGGCTAGGCATTCATCTCAGCCACTGGTTATATGTGAAATATGCGCGACCACACTCCACTGCCCTTCGTTTTAAAAACTCTGCCACATATTCCACTATATATAGCAATTTCGCTATATATATCCACTGCCTGCCAAATATAGCTCGACTACCAAACATAGCATATTCTGCCATAACGTCTTCCATAATCCCGCCAATTTAGAAGAGCATGCCAAAACCATTAAAATGAATCCCAAAAGAAAGGGGAGGCCCGCGGGTTCGACCCTGGGACCTCCTCTAACCAACGTCTTATAATAGTATCCTCCCGCCAATTAGGCTAACGGACTCATCAATGCACAACTGCCTAAAATTGGTATAAGAAGGGCCCTCCGGTTTAGAGTTCGGAACAGCAAGAACACACGAGAGGTGAGACTGAGAGCACCCGTATGGACTTGTACGGCATGGTATGATTTTACACGTAGTTCGAGATTTTTCAACATCTATTGCAGGAGCAGTGGCACACAAACCGAGGCAAGGGTGCCTCTTGGGCCAGAAAGTGTCAGACTCTGATCGAGGCGTGGAGACAATCATTTTTAGGTAAAACAACGCCATGAATGCAGTGGTGGTGTTAGTTTTCTTATTTGAGAATTTCTTCTGTGTCTTGACTCCAGAGAGAGGTATACTTATGTATTTTTCCCAATTCTTTTGTGGAGTTAATAAAAAGACCTACCCATTTGAGAGAAGGGCCCGGAGACGTAGTCCACCAGGGATGAACTCCGTTATCAAGTTATTTGTGTTCATGTTGCATGATTATGTCTCTTTCCTTTTGAGCTTTTCCTTCTTTATGGTGTACTTTTGTTTATGCTCATTTAATATGATTCTTTAATAAGTCACCCAACGAAAAGATCCTGGATCATGTTGGTATCAGAGCAGTCATCTTTGACTTGAATTGTTGAGTATGAATGCTTACTAGGGCCAAGCATAAGCATGGTGAAGTAACTATTAAGACGTTCAATCCCGAAGTTGGTTGTGCATACTGAAGGAAGAAGATAGAAGAAGAGGACAAGCGTGATGAACAAGAGAAAAACTTTCACCTGGTATTTTATTGCATGTCAGAAATGGTCGAACGAATGTATGGAGATTACGAGAAGAGGATGAAGAATAAATGGGAGAAAAAGGAAGCACATGCAGATGATGATGCTTCGGTAAACCAAGGGGCTGGAGGAGATCCTCCTAAGCCTCCATACTCTCCTTCAAGTTCTAGTTCTTCTTCCTCTGAGAATTCTCATCACTCTCGACATTCTAACCATAAAGCCTCTTTTAAGAAGACATTATTTAATCTTGATGTAAACTTTGATTTACCTATGTTTAATGGAGATACTAATCTTGAAAAATATAGACAATTGGATCCGACAGGTTGAAGTATATTGTCGTGTTCAGCATATTGATGAAGAGGAAGTTAAAGTGAAACTAGATTCTCTTTGGTTGGAAGGCACCGCTCTCATATGGTGGGAGAGCAAGGTACAGGACAGAAGTAAGTGCGGTAGTCTTCTTTCCTCATGGTCAGATTTTAAAACAGAGATAAGGAACTAGTTATATCCATTAGGGTATTTTCATAAAGCAATGATGGAAAGGAAAACTTTGAGACTGAATAAAGTTCATACTGTACAAAGTTTCACAAAATAATTTAGGAAGAAAACTCTCGCATTGAATATTCCTTTGGATTCTTATGAAACTTTAATGAAGTATATTGGTGCACTTCACAGTTATATTCATCATACTTTTCTCGTGTTTAACCCCACTAGTCTTGACGAAGTTTGTGTGTAAGCCACTCACCTTGAGAACAGGGGGAAAAATGTTCAAGAAGATCCCATGAAAAAACCTTCCAATTTCCCACAAAAGACTTTCAAGAAGTTTAAAAGGAAGGACAAGAAGACCACTACAGTGAGGAGAGAAGGAGGAAAACCATCTTGCACTCATTGCAAGAGGAGAGGTCACGATGAAGAACATTGTTGGAAACTACATCCAGAAAAGAAACTGAAACAATTCGGTGGAAAGGGGAAGACAAAGACCATTGCTACAGTGCAACAATATCTTGGTTCTGAATCAGGAGATGAAGGAAAGCTCATAGCGGCTGGAGTACAAGGTAAATATTCTCGTCATGCTAGTTCAAGTTCCAATAATGAATCTCACACTAATGAACGAAATAGGAATGAGTTATTTCATATACGAGTTGTATCTAAGCATACTAAGATAGATACATTATTTGATCTGGGTTCCCAAGTAAACTTAATATCTGAAGCACTTGTCAAGAAGATGGATCTTGACATGAAACCACATCTAAATCCTTAGCCTCTTGGTTGGGTATGTGATAAATAAAAAATTAATGTCACCAAACAATGTAGGGTCAAATTTGCTATTGCTTCAAATTTGATTGATGAAGTGGATTTGGATGTTGTATCGATTGATATATGTGGCATAGTGTTGGGAAGTCCTTATCTTTATGATAGAAAAGTAGTCTTATTTCGTCATGAGAACAAATACCATGTTACTAAAGGGGGAGTGGAATATATTGTTAGAGCTCACAGCATGAGGGTGAATACGACATTTGTTAGTGCAGGGAAAATGAAAAGACTCATAACCACTAATAAGATATATGTACTCATGGTCGTCAAAGAGAAAGATGTCGGGACATCCGATGCTTTCCAAGAATGTGATCTGTCTCATAAAAATGAATTAATCAATATTGTTTCTAAGTATGGTGATATTTTTCAGGAACCCAATGGATTACCTCCTAAGAGGGAAATCCAACATGAGATACATATTCAACAGGATTCTCCTCTTCCTAATGTGGGCATGTACAGGATGTCAGTTGTGGAGATGATACAGATCAAGAAGCAGGTACAGGACTTATTGGACCAGGGAGTCATCAGGCCCAGTTCATCTCCTTGTGGTTCTCTGATCGTGATGGTGCGAAAGAAAGATGGCACATGGAGAATGTGTGTCGATTAATGGGCTTTAAATAAAATCACAGTGAAAAATTGATACCCTCTTCCTCATATAGATGATTTACTTGATCAGTTTAAGAATGATGTTTATTTCACTAAGTTGGATTTGCACAGTGGATATCATCAAATCAGGGTTGAAGAATGGGATGCATGGAAGACTGCCTTTAAAACCAAAAAAGGATTGTTTGAGTGGTTAGTTATGTCGTTTGGGATCTGTAATGCTTCGACAAATTTCATGCAAGTGATGAATGATGTATTCAGGCCTTTCCGAGATGACTTTGTGATTGTATATTTATATGACATTCTTGTTTTCAACGAGACTTGGGATGAACATGTAAGGCATGTAAAGCAGGTATTGGATACTTTTCAGAGGGAAAAGTTTTATGTGAAAATGTCGAAATGTGAATTTGGAAAGACTGCACCTGTATACTTAGGTCATTCCGTGGGAGGATGACAATTGAAGATTGATCCTTACAAAATTGAAGTAATTGTAAATTGGCATGAGCCAAAAAGTGTGACTGAGATCCGGAGCTTCTTGGGTACAGTCCAGTATTGAAGGAGATTCATTCTCAACTTCTCCTTTATAGCAGCTCCTTTTCATTCCTTAACCAGTGTGAAGAACACTTTTCAGTGGGAAGGAAAGAAACAAAAATTTCTCAACATTTCGAAGGAGAATATCAGTACCGCATAAGTATTAGCACTGCTAAATATTCAACAGTCGTTCAAGATCGAGACAGATGTCAGTGGATACACCATGGGTGCAGTATTGATGCAATATAGTAAGCCTATCTGTTACCACTCTGAAAATTTCAACCAAGTTGTTGTTAACTATCCTGCATATGATAAAAAGTTGTATGCATTAGTTCAAATCATAAAGAAATGAAAGCACTACTTGTTAGGTAAGGAAACAATTATACATACAGATCACCAACCCTTACAGTATCTTCAAGCACAGACCAAACTGCAACAATCTCGACACTACATATGGATGGGTTTTCTGCAACAATTTCATTTGGTAATGAAGTACAAGAAGGGTACAAGTAACAAGGCAGCTGATATGCTTTCTATACCTACTATTGTTCCTTTTATTATTTTGAAGAATACTTATTTATCTCACGATAGCTATGTAGATCAATATGCCATTGACGAATATTTTAAATAAGTATATGAGAAGCTAACCCATGGTGCACAGGTAGAGAATTATTGTCTGCAAGGAAAGTTACTCTATCATCTTGGGAAGATATGTATTCCTACAAGTGAACGAGTCCATGTGATACAAGAAGCTCATACTTCTCTTGTGTCTGGGCATTTTGGGGTAGGAAAAACTATGGCTCATTTGCATAGGTTTTGTTACTAGCCTCAAATGAAAGCAATTGTAACTAAATATGTAAAGGGGTGTGTGGTGTGTTCTACTTGTAAAACCACTAATAGAAAATTGGGGCTATACTCACCACTTCTTGTTCCATCCCATCCATGGGAAAGCATTTCCATGGATTTTGTAGGGGGTTTACCATTGACCAAAGGGGGTCATGATTATTTGTATGTCGTAGTGGATAGGTTCAACAAGATGTGTATCTTGATGCCATGTAAAAAGAATATCATTGTTGAGCAGACTGCTAATCTCTTTTTTTTAGTAAGTTTGGATTCACATTGGGTTACCCACGTCGATTGTCTTGGATCGAGATACTTGATTCCTTGGGTATTTTTGGACTAGCTTGTGGAGAATGATGGACACCAAATTGAAGAGGATCATTTCTTATCATCCACAGACCGACGGATAGACAGAGGTGGTGAAAAAAATAGTGGTACTTTTTCTTCGAGGCTACTGCAGCAAGCATCCTAAGTTATGGGATGAACAAATACCCTATGTACAACATGCTTATAATCAAACTTTATATTCATCTACTCAGAGTTCACCTTTTGAGAAGTGTTTTGGGTACCTGTTGATGGGTCTTAAACCCCTTGATTCAACAGCAGGAACCAAACCTGCTACTGAGGCCCAATTAGACTCTACAGCATTTGATATGGAATGGTTCTCTAGATCTTGCAATCCAGCCAATTTATCGATGGGCTTTTTGTTTTCTTATGAAGGCTCTCCCTTCAGGTAGGACTGTTATTTTCTGTATTTTCTCTTGAGTGGGACTAGTTTGAGAGATGCAATCCAGCATAATCCAACTTGACAAGTAACGGGATTGAGTTTCAACTACTGGGAAGAGGCTAAGCTTGGGATAACCCGTTGCTCAAACATGTAGGCAGTGATTCTATGCCAAAGGGCCTAATACTAATACATTAACCAAATGAACATCGAATTAATGTATGAGAAAAACTAATTAACAGAAAGAAAAAGATCACGGTAAGCAAAATAATTCATCTACCATAACATTCATCACATAACAACACAACAATTTATCTTCATCATTAAGAAAAGAACATCAAAACATTGCACCAGATAACTTGACAACAGAATTAATTGCTCTTACTCATTTACTGCATCATTCATGGAACAGGATAGGAAGTAATTCTTCTCCAACTCCAATCACATACATCTGATGAAAATAGCTTGTCTTTGGTCCAGAAGGACATCTCAATTCATAGCAGTCTCAAAATAATTATCAAAAACCAAAAAGAAATAGTTCTTACAACAACCATCGACCTTTGACTAATCGGTCGATGTCTCTATTTATAATATAAAATTCAACCAAAATTAATGGATAAATACAGTTTGAACCAACAAAAAATCACCATGTGGCGCGGTCATCCAACAGTTTCTTTAACAGTTCATCTAGGGTATTTCTTGAAATGGATGACTTTCTTCATATTCAAACCAACTGATAAACATATCTTCACAGGTTTGGGACCATGGGAACCTGTGTTGTTCCATTGGGGCTGCATATACTCCTCTGATATCTACTTCATGCATTTGGTACTTTACCAAACTAGCATTTAGTAGTTGCAACATGGTTCGATCTCTGATCGGGTGTTCTGCGAATTCTTGCACTTGTCCTGGCCTCGCATCGGCTATCTTTGCGCATTCTTCAGTCCATAGAAAGTCTTGTTCAGCGTACAACTTCAACACCTCGCTCTATTCGATAAACTTATTGGGGGCGCCGTATTCAGGGAGCTCAGAATCCCTTATTGTGTCGATGATCCAGATTTGGTGTTCCTTACGAATCCTTTGGCGAGGCCACGGGATGAGCTTTGTTCAGTAATCGGGGAATATTCTTACCTGTAAATCAAGATAGAGGACGTTTAGCAATTTAAGCAACCTGTGATAGGAAATAAACAAACCGAAAAGACTAATACGTACCTGTGTATCCCGCTAGTCTCAGTGATTTAATACTTACGTGATCTCAATCGCTCCTTAGTATGACCTAGCTAAAGCCGATGCTCCTTTTGGTTAAATGAATTATGTCAGTATATCATGGAATGGAAAATCAAGTACGACATCCATGAGCATTTTTTTTAAATCATCATAGTAATTATTTGACCTTTGGGGCCGGAAAGAGACGTCAAAGGCGAGTGTGCGTGTGTATACTCCCAAAATGTCGGACACCATAAAATGAAAGTCGTTAAATTCCCCCCAGAATTTGTATTGTCAAGCGTGTAAAAAATCACTCGTTGAATAACAGAGTTCTGGAGAAATATCGGAAGGGTCATACTAGAAATTCTCTGTAACTTCAATCAGCAGCATTTACATGCTTTGGATTGCATCCCTCAAACAGATTTTGTGCGTCGGGTCTTTAAACACCATGTCAAGAGGCGTGAGTACTGCACTAGCACACTATGTTTTTCTCCTTTGTTTTTCTATAAATTCTGGGAGTTCTGTGGGAAATATTATGCTTATGTCGAGCTTATACTCTCTGGAATTCTGGTCTGGCGAATTCATCTTAGTGAAGTCCTGCATAGACGTCCTCCATCACCTGCAGACAACCGATTCGCTACGTTGCTGCGTAATGGGATCTCCTCCAAACATGGGACAGGGTTCATGGGGTAGCCGGAGCGCCAGGTCTGAGCCCCAACATGCCTGGGATTCTTTCTGGTCAGCTTCCCATGTCCTTGAAATTCCAACAGGAGGTGCAGATTTTGGCTTGGAGATGGTGTCGGTGTCCTCAACGGAGATTGAAGTTGAAAAGGGTGCATCTGAGAAAGGTATGTTGGTAAATGCGCCCTCCCATGAGAAGAAACTATGAAGAAGAGGAAGGCCTAGGAAAAAATCGAGCAAAGGAGAGGAAAACTGCCTTTCAGTCAAGCTAAGTGTAAATCCAGCCCCTGAGGGGTCTACAATGCCTACCAACTGGTTGGGGACGGTTGGGACTACTAGTAGAGGAACCGGGAGACGATAGGAAAAAGCACCAGGTTCTTCTGTCGAGAGCCCAACTTAGCAATTAGAATGGGCTAAACTTGCAATAGCCAAACTCTACCAAGAGAATAGAGACCTACGGCGTCAGTTGGCGGCAAAAGACCAGGAGATACTGTCATCACAGGGTCATGTAGGAAGCATGGTTTGGCTGCAGAGATGGCTTCGAGAAGCACAAGATACAATTGTGCAACTGTGGGAGGCGCAACGGGTGGAGGGAGAAAATAACATAGTGCAGGGCGTGAGTAGCAAACCCGGGAAAGGTTTGCGTGTGGGGAGGTATAACGAGCGATATGGTGCCTCGCATTCTCCTGAGTGATTTTTTTGGGCAAAATTCCTTTTCTCTTGCTCTTTTGTTGTAATGATACTCGTCTTTTCACTGTTACTGGATCAGTTGGTTGTGGTGTCGATGTGGCTTAGTTGTATGTGATCCGGCCTTGGCGGGAGCCCTTTAATACTAAGTATCGGAAGTATTACGAATGTATTATGCTTCTTTATGGATGAAAAATTAGAAAATTGATCGTGTTTTCTTATCATAATTCATTAGATCGCACAAATTATTTGATCTTGTAATGATCGTTGTGGTACTGTTGGTCTGTTGATATGTTTCCCTTTTGTGAAGTGTCTGATATCAAATGATGCTTTCATGGCGTTATCGACCCCAAATCATTATAAATATTTTAATTAGGGAAGGTAATCGTTGATAAGTTAGGATCTTATTTGGGACCTTACTCGCGTCAAAAACATTAATAACAGACTAAGTAATATGGGTGTCAATATCGGGTGGTATATGAAAAATAAAAATGAAGCCCAAAATATATCGGGGGTTGGAGGTCGACGATTGTACTTCCTGATTTGCGTGGTGTTTACTATTACATTTTTCTGTCGAAAATGAATTGATCGGTCTTCGGCAGAATCCTTTCGGGGTTTCGTAGGAAATAAATGCTTTCGTCGGTCGACGCCTATGAGGGTCAGTACTTGGCTACTTTGACTTTCCAAACGATTTTCGCCACCTTACCACTTTTACCGATGTCGAACCTTTGAAGCGTATTGGGGAAACTTTTGGTTCGTCGATTCCTTGTGTGGTTTTCAAGTCCTCTTTATGGTTAAGATGAATCTTCATTACACGTTCAAATAAAATTTAATTAATTCAATCAGGAAGCGTACAATATTAAGTGAAGGTATTAGTTTCATAATTGAAGTGAAGTCAGTCGATGCAAAAGATTGATTGGTACCCAAAAAATAAAAATCATAGACATTTGTAGGCTATTCGAAATGTTATATAACTTATATATTCAGCCATTCATTCTCAAGCCCTCCTTCTAGTGCCAATTCTGTTGATGGGTCTTAAATACCTTGATTCAACAGCAGGAACCAAACCCGCCACTGAGGCCCAATTAGACTCTACAGTGTTTGATATGAAATAGTTCTCCAAATCTTGCGATCCGGCCAATTTATCGATGGGCTTTGTGTTTTCTTGTGAAGGCTCTCCCCTTAGGTAGGACTGTTATTTTCTGTATTTTCTCTTGAGTGGGACTATTTTGAGAGATTCAAGCCATCATAAGCCAACTTGACAAGTAAAAGGATTGAGTTTCAACTACTGGGAAGAGGATGAGCTTGGGATAACCCGCTGCTCAAACATGCAAGCAATGATTCTATGCCAAAGGGCCTAGTACTAATACATTAACCAAATGAACATCGAATTACTGTCTGAGAAAAACTAATTAACAGAAAGAAAACACATGTGTAATCAATATCACAGTAAGAAAAATAATTCATCTACCATAACATTCATCACATAACAACACAACGATTTATCTTCATCATTAAGCAAAGAACATCAAAACATTGCACCAGATAACTTGACAACAGAATTAATTGCTCTTACTCATTTACTGCATCATTCATGGAATAGAATGGGAAGTAATTCTTCTCCAACTCCAATCACATACTTCTGATGAAAATAGCTTGTCTTTGGTCCAGGAGGACTTCTCAATTCATAGCAGTCTCAAAATAATTATCAACAACCAAAAAGAAATAGTTCTTACAACAACCATTGACCTTTGACTAACCGGTCGATGTCTCTATTTATAATATAAAATTCATACGAAATTAACAGCTAAATACAGTTTGAGCCAAAAAAAAATTGCCACATGGGGTAGTCATCCAACAGTTTCTTTAAGAGTTCATTTGGGGTATTTCTTGAAACAGATGACTTTCTTCATATTCAGACCAGTTGATAAACAGATCTTCACAGGTTTGGTCCCATGGGAACCTGTGTTGTTCCATTGGGGTTGCATATACCCCTGTGATATCCATTGCATGCATTCGGTAATTTACCAAACTGGAGTTTAGCAGTTGCAACATGGTTCGAGCTCTGATAGGGTGTTCCGCGAATTCTTGCACTTGTCCTAGATTTGCATCGGCTATCTTCACACATTCTTCAGTCCATAGCGAGTCTTGTTCGGCGTACAACTTGACCACCTCGCTCGATTTGATAAACTTATCGGGGGCACTGTATTTGGGGAGATTAGAATCCTTTATTGCGCCAATGATCCAGCTTCAGTGTTCCTTACGAATCCTTTAGCGAGGCCACAGGATGAGCTATGTTCGGTAATCGGGGAAGATTCTTACTTGTAGATCAAGATAGAGGAATTTTAGCGATGTAAGAAACTTATGATAGGACATAAACAAACCGAAAAGACTAATACATACCTATGTAGCCCACTAGTCTCAATCATTTAATACTTACGTGATCTCAGTCGCTCCTTTGTATGACCTGTGATGACCTAGCCGAAGCCACCGCTCCTTTTGGTTAAATGAATTATGTCAGTATATCATGGAATGGAAAATCAAGTACGGCATCCATGAGCATTTTTTATAAATCGTCATAGTAATTATTTGACCTTTGGGGCCGAAAAGAGATGTCGAAGGCGAGCGTTCACATGTATACTCCCAAAAGGTCGGACACCATAAAAGGAAAGTCGTTAAATGCCCCCAAGAATCTGTATTATCAAGCGTGTAAAACATCATTTGTTGAATAACGGAGGTCTGGAGAAAGATCAGAAGGGTCGTACTGGACTTTCTCTGTAACTTTGATCGGCGGCGTTTACATGCTCTGGATTGCATGCTTCAAACATTTGTGGTGCGTCGGGTCTTTAAAAACCATGTCGCGAGGAGCGAGTGTTGCATTGCCATGCTATGTTTCGCTCCTTTGTTTTTCTATAAATTCTAGGAGTTTTGTGGGAAATCTTACGCTTATTTTGGTCTGGCGAATTCATCTTGGTGAAGTCCTTCATAGACATCCTCCATCACCTACAGAAGACCAAATCGCTACGCTGCTACGTAATGGGATCTCCTCCAAACATGGGACTGCATCCGCAGGGTAGCCGGAGCGTCAGGTTTGAGCCCCAACATTCCTGGGATTCTTTCTGGTCAGCTTCCCATGTCCTTGAAAGTCCAATAGGAGGTGCAGGTTTTGGCTCGGAGATGGTATTGGCATCCTCGTTGGTGATTGACGCTGAAAAGGGTGCGTCTGAGAAAGGTATGCTGGTAAATGCGCCTTCCCATGAGCAGAAACTACGGAGAAGAGGAAGGCCTAGAAAAAAATGAAGCAAAGGGGAGGAAAACTGTCTTTCGATCAAGCTAAGTGTATGTCCAACCCCTGAGGGGTCTGCAATACCTACCAACTGGTCAGGGGAGGTTGGGACTACTAGTGGAGGAAGCAGGAGACGACAGGAAAAAGCATCAGGTTCTCCCGTCGAGAGCCCAGCTCAGCAATTAGAATGGGCTAAACTTGCGACAATCGAACTCTACCAAGAGAATAGAGACCTGCAGTGTCATTTGGCAGAAAATGACCAGGAGATATCGTCGTCGCAAGGTCACATAGGAAGCATGGTTTGGCTACAGAGATGGCTTCAGGAAGCACAGTTAACAATTTTGCAACTGCGAGCGGCGGGAGAAAAGAACATAGTGTAGGGCATGAGTAGAAAACCCGGGAAAGGTTTGTGTGTGGGGAGGTATAATGAGCGATCTGGTGCCTTGCATTCTCCTGAGTGATTGTTTTGGGGAAATTTCCTTTTCTCTTGCTCTTTTGTTGTAACGATACTCGTCTTTTCACTGTTACCAGACCAGTTGGTCACGGTGTTAGCATGGCTTAGTTGTATGTGATCCGACCTTGGCGGGATCCCTTTAACACTAAGTATCGAAAGTATTACGAATGTATTATGCTTCTTTATGGATGCAAAATTAGAAAATTGACTGTGTTTTCTTATCATAATTCATTAGATTGCACAAATTATTTGATCTTGTAATCGTTGTTGTAGTATTGTTAGTATGTTTATATGTTTCCCTTTTGTGAAGTGTCTAATATCAAATGATTCTTTCGTGGCGTTATCGACCTCGAATCATTAGAAATATTTTAATTACGGAAGGTAATCGTTGATAAGTTAGGATCTTATTTGGAACCTTACTCGCGCTGAAAACATTAATAACAGACTAAGTAATATGGGTGTCGATATCGGGTGGTATTTAAAAAATAAAAATGACGCCCAAAATATATCGGGGGCTGAAGGTCAGTGATTGTACTTCCCTATTTGTGTGGCGTTTACTATTACATTTTTCTGTCGAAAATGAATTGATCAGTCTTTGACGGAATCCTTCCGGGGGTTGTTCGTAGGAAAGAAACGTTTTCATTGGCCAAAGCCGATGAGGATCGGTATTTGGCTACTTTGACTTTCCAAATGATTTTCACTACCTTACCACTTTTACCGATGCTGAACCTTTGAAGCATATTGGGGAAAATTTTGGGTCGTTGATTCCCTGTGTGGTTGTCAAGTCCTCTTTATGGTTAAGATGAATCTTCGTTACACGTTCAAATAAACTTTAATTAATTCAATCAGGAAACGTACAAGATTAAGTGAAGGTATCAATTTCATAACTGAAGTGAAGTCAGTCGATGCAAAATATTGAGTGGTACCCAAAAATCAAAAATCATAGACCTTTTTAGGGTGTGTTGAGTGCTCAATAGTACCTACCAAAGGTTCCTTTCGACTTGATGTATGGGAGAGATGCCGATGTGAATGAAGAATGAACAGAGGACATAGCCCACAAGTAAATTCATAGGATTTAGTAGATACACCAAGAAGTCAGGGAACAGTTGGAGATGATTCAAGCACTATATAAAGCTCGGCATGACAGGTTGATCATCAGTTCCAGGCTAGAGACCGGGTATGGCTTCACATCAACAAGGAACGATTGACGGGTGAAGACAAGAAACTCAAGCCCAACCGATATGGACCTTTCACTGTTTTAGAGAAAACCGGCACTAATTATTTTCGTTTAGATATTCCACCTTATATGCAGATTTATTCAGTTGTGAACATAGAGAAATTGAAACTTTTTTAGCCTCCCATGATCATGGATCGGGATGAGGAATATTCAATACCTTCAGTTGATGAGTTTGCACCTGAGTACTTGGATGAGTTACAAGAATATATCATCCTAAACAGAAGGAAGAGGATTTCATGCAGGGGTGATGTTGATTATCTTCGAGTAGGCTTAAAGGGCACACATCCAAGCAAGGCAAAGTGGATTGAGAAGGATAAGGTGAGGGAACTCTTCCCTCACTTACCAGTTGATTAATGAAATATTTTGGAGGTCCAAAAAGTTCTCAGTGGGAAGGCGTGATCCAAAAAAGATCCAGAGAAGGTTAATAACAATTCATAACTTACAGAGGCAATGCAGGATGCTCAGAATGGCTTCAGCGGACAACAAAAGGGAAAAAATTCAAAGTTCCCAAAACTTATTTAAAATTGCATAATCGCAAAGAGTGTGTCGCAATATTTCTAACGGCACAAATGGCTCATCAAACGGAGTTGCGAATCAAAATTTATAAGCGGTCAAAGTTCAGTAAAACTTGGTCAAAAGTCAAAGTGACACGTGGCACTACTGCAAGGGTGACACGTGGCACGTCCATAAAAATGATTTGGAATGGGATGAAGTGGAAAGGATGGCATAAACGTGGGCAAGTTAGGTGATGACATGTGTCAGTTTCATGGGAAAATCAGATTGTGACAAGTGGTGGTTTTGTGGACAAATTATATGGTTCCATGTGGCACCCCTCCAATGGTTAATGTGTGTAAAAGTTTTTATGACTCCCCAAGAGTCAAACACATGACCTCTCATCATCCCAAAGGCCACACAACTCCACGCTACCACTACACCACACTATGTTGCTTGTTAGTAATATGGTTCACATTTTATTTAAGTTTAATGTTATGTGGGTGCCAAAAGAAAAGGGGTTAGGCCTTCAGCCCAGCCCCTGGTTATATCTGAAATCCGCGTGACCACACTCCATTTCCCACTGTTTTAAAAACTCTGCCACATATGCCACTATATATATCAATTATGCTATATATATCCACCACCTGCCAAATATAGTGGGCCTACAAAACATAGCATATTCTGCCATAACGTCCGCCAGAATCCCGCCAATTTAGAAGAGCGTGCCAAAAATGTTAAAACAAATCCAAAAAGAAAGGGGATGCCTGTGGGTTCGACCCTAGGACATCCTCTAACTAACGTCTTATAATAGTATATGCCTGCCAACTAGGCTAACAAACTCATCAATGCACAACCACCTAAAATTGGTATAAGAAGGGCCCTCCGGTTCAGAGTTCAGAACAACAAGAGCACACGACAGGTGAGACTGAGCGCGCTCATACAAAATCATATGGAATTGTATGACCTGGTACGTATTTTTCACGTAGTTTGATATTTTTCATCATTTATTGCAGGAGCAGTGGCACACAAACCGAGGCAAGGGTGCCTCTTGGGCCGTAAATTGTCAGACTTGGATCAAGGCGTGGAAACAGGTTTTTTTAGTTAAAACAACACCACGAACACAGTGGTGGTGTTAGTTTTCTGATCTGATAAAATCTTATGTGGCTTAACTCCAGAATGAGGTATACTTATGTATTTTTCCTAATTATTTTGTGGAGTTAATAAAAAGACCTACCCATTTGAGAGCAGGACCCGGAGTTGTGGTCCACTAGGGACAAACTCTATTATCAAGTTATTTGTTTTCATATTGCATGATTGTGTCTCTTTCCTTTTGATCTTTTCCTTCTTTATGGTGTACTTTTGTTTATGCTCATTTAATACGATTCTTTAATAAGTCACCCGACGAAAAGCTCCCGGATCAAAAGATCAATGATGTTCTTTGTAAGTTTCATATTGATAATTTATATTTCTTACTAAATCTTATTTTTTATGCTTGTGCCCCTTTCATTCAGGAAGATTCAATTGAAAATGACAAATTGGGTTCAAATCATAGCATCAATTTGCAAGATGAATTTTGTTTACAAAATGAGAGGGATCCATTAGAAAATATTGAACAAGCGGAAGAGGTAGGTCCTATTGAGGATGATTTTACCGACCATGAACCTTCTACTATAGTATTTAGAATGATAGAAAATTTGATTATGGATCAAGGCACATGTTTTTCTTCTTCTAAATCCTACTCTAATCAGTTTGGATATTCAACTATTGTAGAACACCTAGGTGATGAAGATAATCTTAATTGTTCCAATATTTTAATAGAAACGATTAGAGATATAGATTATCAATATGAAGAAGAAACCTTCAAACCTTATCCACAAATCACATCTTGGTTACAAGGAATAATAGATACATGCCATGAAAGTATCTTTGAAAATCCTGATATATTTGAGAGTGTATCACTAAAACAAAGCGAAAGTATTAAAGAAAGTGAAGAAGAATCTCTTGAAAATGTCATTGTTCATTATCATAGCTCAAGAGAGTCTTTTCAGTTGCTTATCTCAGATTCATTTTACTCTCTATACCCTATTTTTTTCTCAAATTTTGATGTGCATGATACTTTATTCTACACGTTTCCATCACAATTTGATCCTTTCATTATGTCAAGTTTTGGTGAAATAAATTTTGGACATAATATTGGCAAAGGTGGACCTAAATATCTTTCACTTTCGTCAAGTACATGGGAGAAATATATGTCACAAAACGATCCCATTCAATTGATTTCTGATATTATTTTTGTGTAGATCATAGATTCTATACTTCACATTTATTCATTGGTTAGTTCAAATTTTCATGATTATACTTCACAGTTTGAACAAATTCATTTCATCAAAGGGAATGCTCAAATCAACAATCTGATTTCTATAATAAATCCTCATATGATGTGTTTACCATTGGTAGATCTAGTTCATCAAAGTTATAATTTGCATTCCAATTTTTATGATAGGATCGTAGATTGACTTGAGGATTCATATCTAAAAAAAAATCAGAGTAAAGGAAAAGCAATGCTTACATTGTTTCTTATTGAAAATCTAGGACGTAAGCATGACATGATTTTTCCATATTCTCCATGCGAAGAAATTTATGAACAAATGGAGAATTGTCAAGAGAATGAGGCACTTTGGTCTCAGTCGATGGTTATTTCAGGTCCCCATAATTTTGGCAAGTTTTCTAAACTCGATTACATTCTTCCATGTTTTTTTGATCCACATTACGAAAAAATTGCAGATTGGTTGGCGGATTCATATCTAAAAAAATTTGAATGAATGGTAAGGATATACTTACTTTATTTATAAATGAAAAACAAAGAGGTAAGTATGACATGTTTCCTTTGTATCTACAATTACTTCAACCTTTTATTCTGATCTTCGATTTTATGTGTTTTGCGGGATTGAAGACGCTTCTGTGGTTGCATCAGAAGCATGACTTCACTTAACATTTTGATTTGTGTAGTATTTTAGAGTAGGTTTAGAGTAGTATACCTCTGGGTTTTTTTTTTACTCTTTATTTTGAATAATGCAGTTATGGAAACACATGGATATCAAATGCACAAGGTGAGCCATCATCTAAATACTTTCAGGGAAATCCACTTTAAATTCTCTTTCTCTTTGTTTTTGTGACTGTTTTCCTTAAACATTTCCTTTCCAAAACACATTATCATGACGAAATGTTTTCAAACATTGTAAGACATGAATATTTTAAAGAGAGAGTAAAGAGATAAGGGATTTGAACTTTAAATTAACTTTACCTTGACATAAGATTTCATGGAAATGGCTTACCACTGCACCTAATTGCACCTGTCTTAATTAAGGATTTTTTCTAGCTTCTTTAATTTCTTTTGACCTTTGTTTTCCCTTGTCCCCTACCCTTTTTGGCATATACATTGACAAGTTAGAAGATTTCTTGGAAAAATAAGGTTGTGTTGGCCCTACACTCACTGATATAGTCATCAATCTTCTTATTTATGTTGATGATATCTTTCTTATGGCAAGGAGTCCCCATGATCTTGAAAACCAACTAAGAATCCTCAAGGATTTTTGCTCCAATATGGGTATGACTGTTAATACTGATATGACTAAGGTCATGATTATTAAATCCAATAAGATCCCTTATGATACCTTTGTATATGACAACAACAACTTGGAGGAAGTGACTTCATACAAATATCTGGGAATTGATATTCACCACAAGCTCAATTGGAATTATAGCATTGAGAAAAGGATTATTGGGGGATGGAAAGCTTATTATGGGCTTGAAAACAATTGTAAATCGGCTGATCTTTAGAGTTGGGATAAGAAGAAACTCCTCTTTGAGACTCTTGTTATACCTATTATTCTTTATGGATGTGATGTCTAGGGTCATAGTATCTCTCGTGAATACAGGAGAAATATAGAGAAAACAAAAAGAATTGTATAACCTATAATCTCAAAAATAAAGGAAATACGCCCTATCCCATCCTCCTCTTAGAAACAAGTCTCTCCCCCATTGAGAGCATGCCTATGACTAGATACCTAATGTATAAGATCAAGTTAAAAAACATGGAAGACAAGAGACTTCCTAAAATTGCTTCAAAATCGATTCATAACCATCATCGACTCAAGCGAGGATGGAATAAATATGCCCGGTCTTAGATAAAGTATTGGGGAATCATGGAAGACACCATTTTGCAGAATAAAGATACTATTAAAAAAATGTCAAATCAAAATTTATGGAGAAAATGTGGTGTGATAAAGAGTTATAGGAAAAAACAAAATTAAGGTATAATAAAGATGTAATCAACCCTAATCTAGAATATAAAAATTATCTATTTGTTTTGCCAAGTATAAAGAAAAAAATAAGCATTGCTAAGATAAGAACAAATTCTCATGAGCTCCATAGTGAAACTGGGCATTGGTCAATTCCTAAAACACCATGGGATGCAAGAGTGTGTCACCTTTGTGACACTAAGAAGGTTGAAGATGAAAAGAACTTTCTCTTATATTGTCTAGTTTATACCCATATTAGATCTCATTTTCAAAATAGTTGTCACACTACCAACCTTCCTAACCTCTTAACTCAATGAAAGTATAGTGATATTGGAAAGGTTCTCTTAATGCTTTTCGAGCACATAAACAAAATTCTAAAGAATCGCAAGTAATCACTTACCCTCTTAAGGTCTGATTGACGAATTCGGTCTTAGTGGACATTAATCATCATCATCATCAATAAGTTGGATTAAGTTAACATCTCATCTATCTTAAAAAAAACAATATGCTTATACACAAAACATTGAACAATTCAGTTCTTCTTGTTCGTTTTGTGATTTTCATTCTCCCTGAGATGCTAGTTTGCTCAAGCATGGTTTTGTTTTATTTATTTTTGATCATATTAGTTCTTATATTTTCTTGAATTTTTCTTTGTTTTTATTTGATTTGAATAAATTTTAAGTTTCTAATTTTCTATGTGGAAAAATAAGATTTGGTTTGTTTTCTGTGTGCGGATTCCACATTGGGTTCAACAAAAGTTTCTAGTATTTTAATCCCGATATATGATTTTTAAAGGGAAATATTAAACAATATGTTTCTTTCATGCATCACATACAAACATCCTAGAAATTCTCGTCTCTGATCCTAAAATCAATTACACATTGTGTTGATAGTCTTTATGGAAATATTTATCGTTACTTAGAAAGCTCATCTTCAACCCATTCCACGGGCATCAGGCAATCTAATTTTAAAATAATCATTTTTGGGAAAACTTAGTACATCAGTTAAGCGTTGGTTAATTTCAAAACTTCTTACGCCATCCCACTACTTTTAAGAAGTCTTCATATATGCTTCCCCACGTGTAGGTAATCTCTTTGAGATTAATTTAAAATAATCTTGATCCAAAACTATGAGTTGACTGAGGGATAGGAGGTCTCATTATGAGTCGGCCTACCATGATCATTGGAGATTTTTGTAGTGACATTACCACTACTGGCCACCAAACTAGGGTAATGGATTTCAGTTGTAAAGTTGTAAGACAATGGGTCTCATCACGAACCAACTTGTTCACTATAGGAGATTCAGTGAATGGCACTGTCACCAACTGGTTACCAAGTCGGGACAGGTATTCAGTTGATCTTTAACAAAGAAAATAAAATTAATGGATCTGCAAGTTACAAAAAAACCCTACAATCAGGGAAAAATAATTTGAAGTGGGTTAAAAGGAAACCCTGTCGAGGCTATGAATGCTTGTTGGCAGTAGTGGCCATGCCTATGGTATTGGAGTTCTTTCTTTATAACTGACTCTTTCTCTGATTATTTTGTCTTTCCCAGAACTAATTGTGGGTAAAATTTGTTTGTTCTGATTGTAATAAAATATAAAATGGGATTATTTTATTCAGCTTCTAAATTTTGATAAAGAGAATCTAGATTTACAAAAATAACATTTGTTATTTTCATAAGAATCAGAGATTAAGTAATTTCTTAGTGATATAGTATTTTTCATTTATGAAACAACTATATATTATTTTCCTGATTATTTTATATTTTTTAGGTTACAATAGTAGAGATAACTGCTTCGTCCAGTAAGCTGCCATTTATTGTGGTGAACAACAACCCCCCTAATTATTCACCGTGTTTTGATTGAAAATTAGGGTCCCTCTAGTTTTGTTTGCATTCTTCATCAGTTTCCCTTTGATTTGATTGGATTTGAATGGTTTGCATTTGATTTAGAGTGACCTTGATGTTTTCTCCTTTCGTATTTATCATTTTGAATTTCATGAATTCCAACATGAAATTTTATCAAGGTTTTCACTTCATTCATCACAAGGTTTTGGTTTTTAATGAATTCTATGTTGACGAAAGAACTTCATAGCTCAAACTGATTACAAGGTGCAAAATGTGCTATAACTCTTATTTTATGATTCGTGTTTGCTATATGTCATGCTTACTACTTAGCCATAGAATCGACCTCAAACAAATAATCAAAGACTTGGTGTGACATAATTAGAGTTGTGATATTTGTTGTTACATGAATTGCTTATTATTCAAAATTATTGTTAGTATTTCTTCATTATGGACTTTGGTCTCGATGTCATCTTTTGAATACTAATAAAAGGTCTCAATAACCGATGTTTTGATAATATGTTTCATGACACCTCTTTCTTTGATCATATATTATAATAATATTAAAGTCCCACGATTCCAAATATATTCAAGTCATACAATAAGACTTTTATAACGTGAGTTAATGAAGTTATCACGAACTTTGGTTTTGAACATTATCAGTTGTATATAGCACAAGGGTATTAATAGTTGATACCTCCATAATTTTTGTAATGGTACCCTTTCAAGGATTTTTTTTATCAATCCCTATGTGTCTAAATATATAGAAACCATACAATAGGGCATTGCATATCATGAGTTAATTACCTTGATTTTGGTGAGGTATCAATGATCTGGATTTAGGTGCGGAATGAACTGATTAATGGATTGAATACAATAAACACAGATATATGAAGAACAACACAAATATAGAGTGAAAAATATCTTATATTGAATAAATGAAATAGGTTGAAACTGTAAAACTGTAGAAATAAAACACTTGCTCGAATGGTGGTAGTTATCTTTGAGAAGAGATGTAGTTGCTATGTGCATTCGTCTGAGAAGAATGATTGTAATGAGGCTCCAGAGGCCTTTTTGATATTACTCATGAATTCCAAAATCCTAGACATCCAAAAACCTAACCCTAGGAGATGAAACGTCAAAATTTATGCGGTCCCCTATGGGCAAGTTGGTACCTCAAATTCTGAGGGTCATAAATTTTTCATATGACCTCTGTTTTAGGCACGTGATAGCCCGTTGGAAAGGTCTTTCAAAGAAATATACATTGCATCATCAAAATATAACTTTGTCTACAGTTTGACTGAGGTGAGCCGAAAAAGCAATGTTTACGGCCCCAAAACGGCCCTGAAAGTACAACAAGATGTGTTGACATAAAAACATACAAAATAAGACAGTTGGATTAGGTGGGGGGCCACCAGTATCCACCTGGAATATGTGTAGGGCTTCAGACAACCACGGAAGTGTAGAACCCATAATTACAAAGAAGTACAGAAGAATGTGTTGAACTAAAAATTGTCAAGAGGAGCCAATTGGAATAGGCGGGTGGCCACCAATATCTACTTGGATCAATCCTCCCCCCTTAAGAAGCAATTGTCTCCATTGCGTTGAGTTCCCCCATTAGGTGAGGAAACTTTTGTTGAATTTGGCCTCGGGTGAGACACTTTCCTTGGTGTAGGAGCTGCCCTGCCTTGAGAACCTGATAAACATGGATCCTCTACTGGTGAGTGCCCTTGATATATGTGTCCATTATCTGATCAGTGGATGTTTGTTCCATGCAGTCAAGGTTGAGATTTGTTTGTTTCATCTTTTCGAGAATCTATGAGGTGTCCAATAATGGTGGAAAATATGGTCGAACGAGGTCCACATTGAACATTGAGTGCAAGCCAAGGAAGGGTGGAGTGTTGAGCTCAAAATCATTGCTACCCACAGCCTTGGTGATAGTGTAAGGCCCATATCAAAGTGGGAGGAGATTTCGATGGGGCCTTGTAATACACTCCTTCTACAATTTTAACCAGACTTTGTCTCCAACCTGAAACTGGTGTTGTACCTTGTGTTTATCATGGCACTGCTTGTACTTAGCATTGGCTTTCTAGAAAATCTCATGGACATGTTGGTGGAAGTGTTGAATCCGCTCAATGAATCTGGTGGCTTTGTCGGTATCATACTAAGCATGGTAAGAGTATGTATGTGTGGTGTCAAGAGGTAGTGCAACATCAATGGGACCCAAGATTTGGAATCCCAGCCCCACCTGAAAGGGGCTATGGTTGGTGGAGCTATGGACAGCTCTGTTGTAATTGTGTTGAACATAGAGGAGACTCTCATCCCATGTACACGGATGACTAGATTTTTACATGCACAGGATGTGCACGATCATGTGATTGACGACCTTTGTTTGGTCGTTTGTTTGGGGGTGGAAAGCAGTGGATTTAGTGAGCTTGGTGTCCAACGGTGACCATAGACTCAAAAACCGATCAACGACCACAAATACACAATCATTGTCATGATTGGTGGACGAAATTGTGGTATACCTAGAGAGGTAATATGGGGTACCTAGGGAGGTACCCAATGGGAATGTAGTTATGTGTTATTAGTGGAAGTCATTTAAATGTGGTCATTCAATGTAAGGTGGACTAGGTCCACTATATTAATAAAGGCCCACTATGGTAGTTGGATGTAATAAATGTGAGAAGGCTCTCTAGAAGGTTCCTAGGAGATAGGGAGAGCTATATAAAGAAGTCTAGGCAATGTAATGAAACATAGTGAAGAATATTGTGATTGTACAAGCAATGATTGCTTGAGGAGTTTTATCCTTCCATAAGGATTAATATATGGTGTTACCCTACCTCAAGGGTTTGATGGTAATAAACGAGATTTTGCATATTGTTCTTGTATATCTATTGTGGTGCTTTTGTATTCAGTCTTTGGTTCTTAACAAGTACTTAACAATTGGTATCAGAGCACTTTCCTTGGCCAAAGAAGGGAAGATTTGTTTTCTTTTTGCAGAATTTTTTTTAGGGAAGAAAAAGAGGGCGGCGCACTTCAGGTTCAGATCTAAGGTTTTACAAGCTGAATTTGGAAAAAAAAATTGGGTATTTGAATTCCTCTCGGAAAAATACCCAATTTCAAAAAAAAATCAGCCGAAACGGAGTTCGGGAAGTAAAGTTATGAGCATTTCAAATTCAGCAGTTTTTCAGGGTTTTTCCGAAAACAGACGCGATTTTTTCCCGTAACTTCTTGATCTATTTTTGGGGGTTTTTTCATAGCAAGATGTATTTTACAGGGAAATTTGATGGCCCTAGTATTGAATCATTCATTAAAGAAAGAAAATCAGCATGTGGAGATATGTGGCCTCATTGGGTAGGTTTCAAATTGCAAGGTGATGCTGCAATTTGGTGGAAATCATTTGATTATAAGGAGATGATGAGACTCTCCAATGGAGAAATTGAAAAAATATTGTTAGACAAGTGGTCTCATGGAGAAAATAAGGATAAAGAGAGAACCAAGAGTTTGTTTTCATGTGAAAAATCTATATTACAGGTT
>ML780601.1:783368-835132 GCA_009831015.1 Picea engelmannii
AAATAAAGATTGGGTCCCAGCAACGAGGCCATGTTAGGTACCCAAGTACAAAAGATACACTAAAAATAAAGTGAGGAAAGAGGGAAAACCTCATGGGAAAAACCCCCCCTCAAGGTACAATGTATGTAAAAAGAAGAACTACAATTGCTAGGCAATTGTGTCCTTCACTCCAAGACAACCTCGCAGAGAATGAAACTTTTGCTCAGTGAAGGTCTTGGTGAAAATGTATGACGTATGTTCTGCTGAAGGACAGAACTGTAAGTCGATGATCCCCTCGTGTGCTAAGTCTTGGATGTAGTGCATGTGGATCTCGATGTGCTTCGTCCGCTGCCTCTGAACTGGATCTCTGCATAACTTCAGAGTGCTCTGGTTGTCACACCAGATGAAGATCGGCTAATGAAACTGAATTCCCAACTCAGTGAGAAAATGTTGTAGACACATAGCCTGAATGGTTATGCTAACTACCCCTCTATACTTTGCCTCGACTGAAGATAGAGAAATGGCAGCTTGCTTCTTGCTCGACCAACAGATAGACCCGGAACCAAGACTGAGTGAGTAACCAGATGTGGACTTGTGATCAATGCTATCGCCAGCCCAGTCGGAATCAGTAAAACCAATGAGATCTAATGTAGAGTCTGTTGCATAATGAATCCCAAAGGTGATGGTGCCTTGTACATATCGAAGGATACGCTTTGTATCTTTCCAATGTATCTCATGCAGCTCCTGCATGAACCTAGAAACTACGCCAACTGCATATGAGAGGTCTAGTCTGGAGTGTGTGAGATACAACAAGCTCCCCACTAGCTATTTGTACAGTGTGTTGTCAACCAGTGGAGTCTCCCTACCATCCTCAAGTTTGACTCCTAATAGGAAAGGAGTCGAAGAAAACTTACAGTCTGTCATGTGAAATCTCTCAAGGAGATCTTGTGCATACTTGGCTTGACACAGTTTGATGCCTGATGCATCTAGCCTGATCTCAAGTCCAAGGAAGAAGTGTAGCGGACCCATGTTTGTCATCAAAAACCTATCATGAAGAATCCTCTTGACTGCAGCAATCGCTGAAGTCGAGCAACCAGTGATCAACAAATCATCGACATACAGAACTAAAAGTAGAAGTGAATCATCTGTCCTGAGCATGTATACATTCAGGTCTGATTTACAACGTACAAAGTTATGTGACAATAGGTAGGAGTCCATCTTGGCATACCATGCCCTCAGAGCCTTCTTGAGGCCATAAAGTGACTTCTTCAGTCGACAAACCAAAGATGAGTCCTGCATAAATCCCTGGGGTTGATCCATGTAGATCTCCTCAGAGAGATCACCATGAAGAAATGCATTCTTCACGTCCATCTGATGGACTTCCCATCCCTTGGTTGCCGCAATGGAAAGTGTCAATTGTATGGAATCCATCTTCTCTATTGGAGCGAAGGTCTCATCATAGTCAATACCATGAACCTGCTGAAAGCCTTTGGCGACAAGTCTGGATTTGTATCTACTGATATGTCCATCCATTGCGCTCTTGGTCCTGTAGAACCATCTACATCTGATAAGTTTCCTCCCAGAAGGAAGGGGAACCAGATCCCAAGTATGGTTCTTGAGGAGGGAGTTGTACTCCTCCTGCATGGCGGATTCCCAAAATGGATTTCCACCAGCCTCGCCATAAGACTGTGGATCTAAAGACTGAACCAAGAAAATATGCCTAGAAGGCAATGGTTCAGTGGTAGTGAGTGCAATAGGAGGCTCTTCGAAATCAGATCGAGTCCTCCTAGTATCGGCTAGATCACCAATGAGATCCCCTGCATCCTGAAGAGTAGTCTGTGCCCACTTGGGCCTCTGCTCTGGCTTTGCGACTGCATCTGGATGCTTTGACTCTGCATATGGCGGTACTGACTCTGAATTTGAATAATCTAAGTCCTCTGAATCAAAACTCTCGTCTGAAGAAGAGTCAGCATGTGCATGCTCATCATCTCGGACAGGTGGAAGAGTGAAGGTGTCTGCATGCAACTGGTGAGGTACATGCGAGACACTTTTCTCGAATTGGACACTATGCTCAATGATGAGTCAATCCAAGGAAAGATCAATAAGTTGATATCCCTTCACACCGTCGGGGTATCCAACAAAAATTCACTTAGTTCTCTGTGGATCAAGTGCCTTCCTCTTTTCAGAGGGAATTTGGGCCCATGCACATGAACCAAAAATGCGAAAGTGGACCACTTAAAGTTTGAGGCCGCTCCAAGCCTCGTAGGGGGTCTTATCCTTGACAGATCTATGAGGAGATCTATTTCGGATGTATGTTGCACAGTTAAGTGCTTCGTCCCATAGTTTCTATGGTAGTGACTTTGCATGCAACATGCAAGATGCCATCTCCTTTAGAGATATGTTTTTCCTCTCAGCAACTCCGTTTTGCTACGGAGTGTAGGGAACTGTATGCTACAACAGAATCCCTACCTCATGGAAAATATTATGAATCTCATGATTCACATACTCTCTCCCGTTATCAGTTCGGAGGACTTTGATCTTCTTTCCAGATTGTGTCTCAACCAAAGCTTTGAAATCTTTGAGGTGTTGAAAGACCTCGGATTTTTGCCTAAGAAAGTAGATCCAAGTAAAACGTGTGAAATCATCAACAAAAATGAGAACAAACCTTGATTTTTTGATCGATGGATGCGGAAAAGGACCCACGAGTTCATTGTGGATCATATCTAAAGGTGTGGAAGCTCGCTGAGACTTTCCTTTGACGAATTTATATTGAGGGTGTTTTCCGAGAACACATCCCTCACATACTCCCTTGGAGAAATGGATGTCTGGTAGACCATCAACTAATTTTTGCTTGCTAATATGTTGCGTGTATATGAAATTCAAATGTCCAAACCTTTCGTGCCATATCCTACTACTTTCATCAACATGAGTAAGCAGTAAAGCAGAATCAGGTTCAATGAATTCAGAAAATGTATACAATCTAGACTGATGATTTACCTCACCGGTAGCAACCCTGGATTTGGTTTGCATGCCATATATGTCCACGGAATTTGGTGTGAATATGACATTCTTTCCAATGTCGGAATTCGTGATCTGATACATGGAGATAAGGTTGACAGAAAACTTGGGAACATGCAGCACGTTCTCGAAGCTTCCGTTGGTGAGTTCAATCCTTCCTTTGCCAATGACTTTGACAAAAGAGTTGTCCCCCATCAGAATAGGAGGACCTTTCCATGCATCCAAAGAAGAATAGACTGCTTCTGAGGCATCCATGTGATGTGATGCTCCTGAATCTACTATCCAAGCATCGAGAGAGGATTTGATTGTAATCAAGGCATGGCTAGAATTGTCTTTCTTGGAATTCGGATCTTCTGGCTTCTTCTTCTTTGCACCCTCGGGGATGCAATCTACAAGGTTGTTTTGCTGAAGTATCTGAGACATCAGATCTATTTGTTTTTGCATGCATGCAGATTCCGAAGGGAATCCTTTGTGACAGTATGTGCATGTCTCTCCTTTTCTTCCCTTTTCTCCTTTGGATCCGGAGGCATCAGTGAAGGGTTTTGTATACCCTTCCTTCTTCGTATGTGCATGAGCTTTCCTCTTATATTTATCTTTAGATTTCTGATATTTGTGGCTACCATCATGCACAATGAGTGCATGTGCCCTTGGGCCTTTGATTGTGCCCATGTTGATGAGCTTGGTTTGCTTTTGTGTCAGGGATTCGATAAAGTCCTCAAGAGAAGGCATCTTCCAGGTGGCTCCAGAGGTGAATATGACAATATGGAATGTGGATACGAATACATAGAATTCAGGTCCAAGCTTGGAGAGAATGGTGAGAACCATTTGTTTCTCCTCCTTCGATTTATCAACCCCGCAAGCTTTGAGTTGCGACAATAAATCCTTGAATTTTGTAAAGAAATCTTAGATATTCTAGAAGATTTTTGGATCCAATGTGAGCAGCTCCACCTCCAACATGTGTCCCCTCATCTCATCCTGTTTTCCAAAGAGCCCTTCCAATATGGTCCAGACTTCATTGGGAGTCTTACAGGAAGATATATGAAAAAGGAGATCGGGAGAAATAAGACTGCAAATTGTTCTTAGTGCCTCATCCATGCGATTTAAGTACTTGGATTTTTATATGGATGATGTCGGTTCTGTATCTGTATTCATGGTTAACCTATACAACCCTCTGGATCAGAGATGTATGGCTATTTTATCCTTCCATGCAAAATAGTTGTAAGGTGTAAGAATGAATTCTTTTTGGAATTCCATCTTTATGTTGTCTTCAATCTTTTGTACTTGCAAAAAAATTTGGTGTAGATTTGGCTTAGCAGTCCAACGGCTCTGATACCATGTAAATGTGTTGACCTGCATAAAATAGATCTAGATAAACAATGATACACACATTTGCAGAGAGAATTGGAAAAAGAAGAAGAAGGAGAGAAAGAATGGAAAGAATTCTCATTAACCGGTATGAATAATTGAATAATTTACACATGATATACTCTGTATAACTCAATGAGTTCGACTTGAGGTGAACCAAGTCACCATAGTGGTGGTCTAGAGTGATCTGGACACACACCAGCAGTGACGGGAGTGAATTTCCACCTATTCTAGTCTCTCGGGTAGTTACAGGAGTGAATTGCCACCTAGTTGAGTTAACTAGTCAACTAGTCTTCAGTTAACTGACTGAACAGAAAGTAGTGAGGAGTTAACTCAAGGAATCAAGGTTAATGCGCCACTTTGGTGATGATACCAAGGCAAGGTCAAATTAGCATGGTGATGATCCCAATGCAACATTTAAACTCAACTCAACTAGTCAAACTGAAGTGTGAACTGAAAAAGAATATTCTCCAGGTGGAATATTCTCTCCTAAAATATAGGAGACTGGATAATGACTAATGAACAAATAAAAACCTTAGGAAAAAGAAATCTTAGGTGTGTGTGAAGTAACTCCAACACTTGGTCTGTGGAAGATTGTCCCAAACTGGTTGCTAGCGGGGTTGAATATGTTCCACCAACCTGTTGTCTCTGGGTTTGATGGGGCATTGTGTAGGCACCATTGTAGGTGAAGAAACAATATCTTCTTTGTCTTTGAAAATATGTTTTTTTTAGGATAGAAGGTTTTGAGGTTGCAGTGGTTGTATCGGTATTTTGTGCATCCTTTGAACAGATTGTGAAGAGGATGAATTTTGCAGTACAAGAGATTACCTTGTGTCGAAACTACCTCTAGTATATGATAGATTTGACCTCCCAGAGTAATAATGACACTATGGGGTCTAGACTAATAGAAAACATGACATCTCCACATATATGGTTGGCCCAAAACCACATCACATACATCAAGAGGGAAAACATCACACTACCTCATCCTTGAATGGATGGATGCCATAGGACAGGTGGCATTGCTAGCTGACATGGAGATCTCATCCATAGTGAAGCCACCTGATGTTGTATGGTTGCGGGTGTGGTGTTGTCGATAACCCCAATGGTTTGATAGCCTTAGCTGAGATGAGTTTCTTATGGCTGTCATTGTCAACAATGAAATGCAACGGGGTCCCCTTCACCCACATCTATGAATGGAAGAGGCGCTCCCCCTCTTTAGGATCTACTGATTCTTCTAGTTGAATTGTTGCAGTCGCGACAGTGGCAGTGGGGTATGAGTTGATGATCTGTCTATTTTCAATATTTTCTAGATCGGATTCTGAATCAGGGTTCAGCTCTGTGTCTTTGACCTCGGCCACAAATGACTACTTTGAGCGACATTCATCGGTGTTGTGTCAGGGGATTTTGTGGAAGTCACACCACTTCCCAGTGTCATTCTTCGTCTTCCCTTTACCCTTTTTTTCCTGTGTCTTGGACTGGTTGTCTCGGGGCTATTGGTTAGGGCCATCTTTACTATTCTTTGCTTGTTGTATATTTGCAGAACTGAATTCCCATTTTTTTTGGTGCCTAAATTTATGCTCGATTTTGACAACATATCGATAGGCAACTCCCAATGATGAGATTTTTAGTAAATCCATTTCGTTTTGGATGTAACTATGCATAGCCCCATGGTATTTCAGAACCAGATGTCACTCGGAGTCCTTGATACCCAACTTGGTGTGCAAGGTATGGAAAGTATTTGTGAACTCTGGAACTGTTTGGCTCTTCTCTTGCCGCAATGTGATCCATATCATGTACTGGTCTTCATAGTTATCAACATGATAGTACTATTCTTTGACCGCATCCACAAAAAAATACCAAGTTGGCTTGGCCCCATAGATTCCATATTACTCTGTGGAACTTTTCTCCCAGTAAGTTTCCCACCAATGTTTGACATAGGAGAGAGACTTGAGGAGTGCTAAGGTGATCTTTTACATGTTGGAAAAATTTTGAATAGAGAAATAACCTTCTAATAGATTTAACCATTTTTCTAGGGAATCCACATCTATCTGACCTTCAAATATGGGAATATCAAAATTAACTTGTACCTTGAAGGGAGAGGTTCCTCCAAAATGGTCGCTTGATGAAGATGCACATGTTGCTATCAACGAGCGTTGAAGAATCTGTGCAAAATTCTCCATCATTTTGTCCCTCTATTGTGCGATAGCTTTCTCAAGCAATAGGTTAATAGAATATTATGCTTTGTCTTCTTTCTTTTCTGCCACATCGAGGGTTTTTTGGGTGTGCGAGAGTGATTTTCCTCAAGAGATAAAAACTCAAGACCCAACTGGCTATACTTGGACCTCATCGGGGACATGCACTGAAAAATGATCAAGAGCAGTCTACTATGATACCATTGATCTAGATTATGTTCGGAACGAAATGAAATCAGAGAAATTACAATGAAATACTCATGAAACTTTCTAGAAATAGAGAAATACAACAATACTTGATTTCTATTAATGAAATAATTGTAAAGAGACTGTAAAAATGCAGAGTGCAAGACTCGCTAGAATGGTGAAAAGTTTATCTCTGAGAAGAGATGTGACGACTACGCTCATTCACAAGAAGATGATTACAATGAGGCTATGAAGGCCTTTTTATGTTAAACAGGAATGTCAAAACCCTAGAATCCAAAAACCTAACCCTAGGAGATGAAATGCCAAAAGTCATGTGGGCCCCGTTTGGGTAAGTTAGTACATTAATTTCTCAAGGTCATAACTTTTGCATACGATCTTCGTTTTAGGCACGTGATATCTCGTTGGAAAGATATTTTCGAGAACTACGCATTATGCCATCAAACTGTAACTCTATCAACAATTCAACTGTGGCAAGCCAAAATAACATTGTTTAGGGCCCCAAAACGGCCTTGGAAGTACAAAAAGATGTGATAATAAGAAAAAATACACACTAAGACAGTTGGATTAGCTGGGAGGCCACCAGTATCCACCTAGAAGATGTGTAGGGCTCCTGACAGCCCCGGAAGTGTAGAACCCAAAATTACAAAGAAGCAAAAAAGAATGTGTTGAACTAAAAAGTGGCAAAAGGAGCCAGTTGGAACAGGTGGGCGGCCACCAATATCCACATGTATCATTGGCTGAGGGCCCATGCAATATGGGAGAATTCCAACATGAACCGTTGGTAGAAGTTGGCCAGTCCCAAGAAGCTCTGAAGCTCGGTTAGTGTGGCCAGTGTTGGCCAGTGTTGGTCAGTCATGGATGACTTGGATCTTATTTGGATCAACATGTACCTCATGCTCATCAACAATGTATCCCAAGTATTGGACCCTGTTCATGTCAAAGGAGAATTTTTCCAAGTTGGCATATAGATTTTATTGCCGCTACATGCTCAAAACCTGTTGAATATGCTCCATGTGCTCCTCCCAAGTTCTGTTGAAGATGAGGATGTCATCCAAATATACCACCACAAAATAGTTGGTGAAGTGTCTCAATACATCATCCATCAACCTCATGAAAGTGGCTAGTGGATTTTTTAAGCCAAAGGGCATAACCAACCATTTGGAGACCTTCTTTAGATTTGAAAGTTGTCTTCCATACATGATTTGGTTCGTTGGGAACCTGGTGGTAGACAGACTTTAGGTCACTCTTGTTGAAGAACTTTCCCCCCTTGAGTTGGTCAAGAAGGTCATCAATCCTAGGAATTGGGTATCGATTCCTGACGGTGATTTTTTTTAATGCTCTGCAATCAATGCAAAGTCATCAGATCCCGTCAACTTCTGCACCAGTACAATCGGGCTTCCACAAGGGGAGGAGTTGGGTCTAATGTTCCCCTTTTGAAGAAGCTCTTGGATCTGATGCCTGATTTCATCATTTTCCATTAGTGAGCAATGATAGAATTGTCCATGGGGAAAAGGTGCACAGGGGATCAAGTCAATTGGATGCTTGACTTGGCAGTGATTCAGTACCTCGGTGGATGAGGAGAATATGTCTCTTTACTCTTCCATGATCTCGTCCACTTGCTTCTACTGTAAAGAGAGGCTCTATGTATAGGCCACGAATGTGGTGGCGACCTTATGCTTACTGTGAACATGAATCACAAAGAAGTTGAACTTCTCAGTCTATGAAATGACCTTATTTTGTTGCTTAGTAGAGATTAAAGAAATAGCAGTAGGCGGTGCTACCTCTAGTATCATGTACAATCGTCTACCTAAAGTAATAATAACATTGCGGGGTCTAGACTCATACACAACATGACGCTTCCACAAATATGTTTGTCCTAAAAAAACATCACAAACTATAAGGGGAACAATATCACACAATACCTCGTCTTTGAAAGGCTTGATGTCGTAGGGAAGACGACACTGTTGGCTGACACAGAGATCTCTTCCTTGGTGAATTCAATCGATGGTGTAGGGTTGCAGGTGCGGTGTCGTCGGCAGGTCCAATCGCTTGATGACCTCTGCTGCGATCAGGTTCTTTTCACTGCCACTATCAACAATAAAATGAAGTGGAGCCCCTTTTACCCACATTTGTGAGTGAAAAAAGTGTTCACCTTCCTATGGTTCTTCTAGTTCGCTTGGCTGGACTTTTGTGGTAGCGACACTGGAACTAGGTTCAGCATCGTTAATCTTCTTCCCTCCTTCTGGATTTGATTCAGAGTCAGAATCGGCCTCGAACTCAAACACATTTAGCTCGGCTAGAAGTGACCCAATGAGGCGATGTCCAAAAACTCCATTTCTATTTGAATGTATCTATGCAAAAATTTGTGGTATTTGAGCACTAGATGTCACTCAGAGTCTTTGATACCCAATTTGGTGTGCAAGGTATGGAAAATATTAGTGAAATATGGTATTGTCTAGTCCCTTTCTTGACGCAGGGTGATCCATCGGGTGTACTGGCCCTCGTATCTTCCAACGGGGTAGTATTGTTCTTTAATGGCATCTTGGAAGGAATCCCATGTAGGGGCAACCACAAATATTGCAGATTCGTCTATGACCCTTTGCTCATAGTAAGTATCCCACCAATCTTTAACATGGGGGATGGCCTTGAGGAGTGAAAAAGTAATATTTTCCCTATCGAAAAAATTGTGGACCGAAAAATACCCTTCAAGTAGATTCAACCATTTATCTACAGCATCTGCATCTATCATCCCTTCAAATAATGGAATATCAAAATTTACCTATACCTTGAAGGGGGTTGCATGGCCGCTTGATGAAGATGCTTCTACTGTGGGAAGTTGTCGAAGGATCTGTGCAAAGTTTTCCATCATTTCGTTCCTTTGTCATGTGATGGATTTCTCAAGCAACATTTTAAAAGGATCCCATGCTCCATCATCTTTATTTTCGTCCCTCGTGGGTTGTTGTCGGGCTCAGTGCAACCGATCTTGCAATGACTCGATTGGTTCGAGTCCCAACTTCTTGTACCCAGATCTTGTCGAGGACATGCACAAAGAAAAATAAATGAAGAGGCTTTCTTGAGCAACATTTTAAAAGGATATCGTGCTCCATCATCTTTATTTTCGTCCCCCATGGGTTGTTGTCGGGCTCGACGCAACCGATCTTGCAACGACTCGATTGGTTCAAGTCCCAACTTCTTGTACCCAGATCTTGTCGAGGACATGCACGAAGAAAAATAAATGAAGAGAAGACCGCTTTGATACCACTGATCCAGATTTAGGAGCGAAACGAACTGATTAACAGACTGAATACAATAAACATGGAGATATGAAGAACAACACAGATATCCAGTGAACAATATCTTCTATTGAATAAATGAAATAGGTTGAAACTATAAAAATGCAGAACTGAAACACTTGCTCGAATGGTGGTATCTATCTCTGAGAAGAGATGTGGCTGCTACGTGCATCTGTCTGAGCATAATGATTGAAATGAGGCTGCAGAGGCATTTTTGATATTACTCATGAATGCCAAAACCCTAGACATCCAAAAACCTAACCCCAAAAGATGAAACGTCAAAATTTATGTGGTCCCCTATGGGTAAGTTGGTACCTCAACTTCCTAGGGTCGTAAATTTTGCATACGGCCTCTGTTTTAGGCGTGTGATAGCACGTTGGAAAGGTCTTTTAGAAAACTGCACATTACATCATCAAAATCTAATTTCGTCTACAGTTTAATTGAGGCGAGCCAAAAAAACAATGTTTAGGGCCCCAAAACGGCCATGGAAGTACAACAAGATGTGTTGACATGCAAACATACAAAATAAGATAATTGGATTAGGTGGGAGGCCACCAGTTTCCACGTGGAAAATGTGTAGACCTTCAGACAATCTGAAAGTGTTGAACCCACAATTACAAAAAAGTATAGAAGAACGTGTTGAACTAAAAACTATCAAGAAGAGCCAGTAGAAATAGGTGGGTGGCCACCAATATCCACCTGGATCAATCAACATATCATTTAATTATATTTCTTAATAATCTTTGCAAGTCTCAAGGCTCATCTTAAGTCCAAGATTGTTATGACCTACTCCATTCGTTTACACCTGGGAAAAACTTAAATATGTGATGAACGGTTTTCATATTTACAATGATACGTAGACCTTAGCATGACTTGCATTAATAAAATTTTATGCTCACATCATGTTAAGATTAAACGTGTGATATTATGATGATTGGATCATTGGCGATAATTCCCTTTTGTGTCGTTATAATAAAAATACATTTTTCCACAATTACATTAACCTTGCGCCATGACCATGTGTGTCTGTTTAAATCCTTAGAACTTCGATCGATGATAAGAGATCGTGTATTATTCCTATAGAATTGTGTCATTTGGACTTGGTATCGTAATCATCTTCACAAGTATCACGCCCATCGAAATAGGATTAGCCTCAAAGACTCATTGTTCTTGTTACACCTGTGTGTTATTGATGGATCAGTTTAGGGATAAGAAAACTTATAGATAAGAAGAGAAAATGCAGTGATCGGACACCCATATAATTATTAAGTCTGTCAATGTTAAAATTGTTATTATCTCATATTCTCAAGATTAAATCTCTGCTGAAATAATATTTTGTCAATTGTCTAGTTTTAGGTCAGGATATTTTTAAAAGCGTGCTTAGATATGTTACTAGTTTTATTGGCTTTAAAGGCAGCTATAGAATCTTAGATTCTACAGCCGCCTTATTTTAATAATAATGTGAATTGCTGTTTTTAAGTTTCTGTGGTGAGAAGTTTCGCATGTGTTGTTTGGATAATCCATAGTTGGTATCATTTTTTGATGACGAAATAATCCTGATTCGAATTCGAAACGTTAGATGAAGAAATAACCTCAATTATTAATATCCATTTCTTTATTTGTAATAGTTACTCCTAACCTCAATTATGAATGATCATTGGTCCTAACGTCAATTGGTTGTTGCGAACATGGTAATTTGGGAGATTTGTTGCTGGAAAAAGCAAAAAAGAAAAGTATGGGCGTTCACGTCAGTCCACAGAAGGAGAAATTCGGGCTACATTTCTGAGAAAATCGTTAATAATTTCTCAAAGCTATTAAAAACTCATTTCCAGACGATCCCATTTAGTCTCCAGGCAGAAAAAATGAAAAGATCTGGGAGATATTTGTTTATTTTCTAAAACAAATTTCTTCAAAATTTTGGTCACGGCTAGTTTCCAAATGTGCATGGTTATTCCCAGCAAAAACAGGATGGGGAATGTAGTTTTGAAGATGAATATCTGAGTATTGGAGGGGAGATCATCAAAAACCCAGCGATCATGGAGATGAATATCAGAAATTCTATTTCTCTACGAGCATTCTGATTTCAAAATCACAATTCGTTTTTCAGAATCCATAAGTTTTGGATCTAGAAAATCATTCTTTTGTATAAATATCTCATATTGAAAGCCTATGAGAGGAGACGGGGGAGATGATGGAGTAATGAATGGATTCGAGACTGTATAGGAGAATATTGAACATTGGATTTCCTCATACTTTAGTTCTGTGAGTGATTTTGGTTTGTTTTAATATATTATCTTTTGTTAAATGACATGTTCATACTCTCCTTAGCATAATTTTGTGTTATTAAAATTATGGTTTTTGACCATTTTATCAATACATTGTCATTGCTATTATTTTTATTTACCTCCTGTCTAATTAATTAATATATGCATTTGATAATTTGTTACTCCAATCATGAAAATTATTTATGATGAAATCATTAAAATACATGCAAATTTATCAGGTTTCCCTTATGTGATCTGCATGTGTTATAACCACTTCTATGGCTAAAATGTTTTTGTTGATTGAAATGGCATATTCATTCTCATAAAGGGTTAAATTCCATGGTTTTTCTTTCTGTACCTGTATCGAAGCTTCTATTCTTTGTTGATGTTTCTTTCAATAGAATTGTTTTAGTTCTTGGATTACATAGTCCTGCTGCAAATATTTCTCTTTACAAGAAGACTATTTGATCAACATCTACATGGAAGGATTCAACCGTTCAAATTATTTTCTCTCGAGGTCTGGATAGGTTAGTAATTTCTATTGTTTCATTTCTTTGGTTTGGTTCGTTGAATGTAAATCTTATTTCTTGGAAGAATTTCAAAATCATACTCTTGGAATAACAATAGCCATCTGCAAATTCTTCTCCCGCCCCAAACTATCTTGTTCACTAGATATCTAAGCGCTGAATGGTTTGTATACATATTGAAGTGGGAACCCAACAGATAAGGTTTGAACTTCTACAAATCATACACCATTTCCAATCGTTCCCTTTCTGTCGTCGTACATTTTTTCTCAGCAGTCGAAAACTTACTGCTAGTGAAAGAAATCAGATGATCTAACTCGCCTTCCCCATGCTGGGATAACACTGCGTTGAGCGTTATCAATGATGTGTCCACATGGCCCTGAAACTCCTTCTTCCAATATAGGAATACAAGAATGGGCGCAATTACTAGCTTTTGTTTTAATACATCCAGACCCTTCTCACAATCTTCATTCCATTGAAACTTAGCTTATTTCTTCAATAACTTCTCCATTGGGGTTGTAATATGCGCATAGCCTTTAATAAATATCTGGTAGTAACTTGTATTACCCAATGTTGTTATTAACTGTTGCACTGATTTAGGTGGTGGAAAACTAACAATTACAACTATCTTGGTTGGATCAACTAACAAACCTTGCTTGCATACCACATGTCCCAGCAATATCCCAGATGGTGCGTAGAAAATACATTTCTTCAAATTTAACGAAATCTTATATTTTCTACATCGTTCAAGCATCAACCTTAGAGTCTCTATCTGATCTTTCAATAGGCTAAAAAGAGTCCAATCATCTAGGTACACTTCAAGAAAATGATGAATAAACTCCTTAAAAGTTGCGACAACCACTCTAGAAAACAAAGTGCATTATTTAACCCAAATGGCATCACTGTGTATTGGTAGCTTCCCCATTCTATCGCAAAAGTTGTCTTATGTTTTTTTTTTGGCGCAATATTTATCTAATGGTGTCCTGGAAATACATCAGTGAACGAGTAGGCTTCCTATCCTCCTACGTTTTCCAATAATTAATCTGTGAAGGGGGTGCATTCAACTTTCTTAATTCTACATAGATTCTAATACCCCCTTCCTTATTATATTGAACCACCATTGAACTTATCCATTCAGATTCTGCGACAGGTTCAATTATACCAGCTTCTATCATCCTGTCAAGTTATGCTTGCACTCTTTCCTTATACTTTGGATTTAATCTATTTGGTCTCTGTCTTACTGGTTTAGCATCTATTTTCAGCGGGATCTTCATCTCACCCAGTTCTAGAGTTATTCCCATGATTGTTGAAAAGGTGGTCGGAAAAAAATCCATGTACTCGCGCAATAGGTCTGTGATATTTTCCACGGTCTCATTATTCCAATAATCCCCATTGTTTGCAAACTTTGGCTTCTCCTCCATCCCAATGTTCACTTTGCACATTTTTAAGGGCTTTGCATATGCGTCAATTCAATTGTTGGACCTACAATGTCGCACTCCCCTTCAATTTATGATATGTGTGTGTTTCTTGGTTCTTCTTCTTCTTTGTCGTCCTCAGTAATGTTATAAAATTATAACAATTCGTGAGTTGTCGCAAACTCTCTGTGCATACTACATGTAGGTACTATTTATAATTTTCCTTCTTCCTTAAATTTTTTACCTCTAATGACTTGTAAGACTGCATCAACTAAAGGTGACTCAACTTCAAAAGTCAATGTTACTTTAAAATTCTATATGAGCTTCACCCAGTTTGTCGTTCCTTTGCACACTTCTAGCTCTAAGTACCAATCCCTAGGAATGGTCTCTAACATATGCATGAACATGTGTGTCCATTCATGCTTCGGCACTTGCTTCCAAGTTGTAATACATCACGCCATATGATCCTTCGGATCACTCATCCCTGTATACTTGGGCATAATGTTCTTTGTTCCAAACTTGATCTGCATCAACCTTTTGCAATGTTTCCAGTCCTCTATCCCTTCCTTATGGGTTGTCCACCATCTCGTTGGGGTTGTTCTCAGTGCAACATCTAATTCTAGTAACCTTTGTTGTTCAGGTATCTGCGGCTCAAATTCATTGACAAAATAACTTACCTTTGTTGATCCTTAAAATTTTGGTGTATCTCGTACCTCTGTTCTAATGTAGTGTAGTGATCGAGTAATGCATGTGCACCTTCTAGTTGACAATTCATGCAATTGGTGTTGTCATTGTTCAAGTTCTTCCTCTGAATTTGATGCGCAAGAGCTTATGCTTATCCAACTAAGTGCACCATCTGCAGTGGGATTGACGTAGTCATCCATGCACAATGTCATATTATATAAGTTATCAATTTCCTTTCTTCCAGGCTCCAGATATCTTTTTTCCTCCATAGGGTCTAATGGCGCAGTGACTTTTAAGCCGCCTCCTTCAAAACTTATCTCTTATTTATTCGGGTTGATAATCTCCTAAATGTCGAAGGTCGAGTCCAGGTCAAGCAAAGCTAGGTACAACTAACTGTTATCCACAATCTCAATGACTTCAGAGTTAGTTACACTGCGCACTCCATCTAAGTTTATAGGTACTCCTACTAGTTTTCCATTTGGTATTATCTTATGTTGGTTAGCCAATCTCAACTGAACATTCGACTGAACTAAATTTGGTTTCCCCATCATCTCCCACGTCTGTCTTGGAACAACATTAACAACGAATATTAAGTCCAATATGAAATTATACATGTCATATTTTCCTATACGGGCACTTAATCTAAATTATTTGTTTGTGCTCTTCTTGCGCAAGACTTGGTTCACTACTTTTTGCGTCGTACATATTTCTTTGTCTTTTGTACACTTATCAATCATCATGCGCAATGTACTCAATGTTGTCTCATCCTACATCAATTCTAAATAAATTCTTAGGAATTATGTCAAAGTGTTTACCTTCTCAATTGGCCTATCTAGAATAGTGTGATCATAAATCAGCGGCAAGTCGTATACTAGTGGTGTCTTTGACATAGAAGCTATAAAGTCTTGTCCTAGTATCTCCTTCCTCAATTGTTGATAAGTTTCCCTTTATTCCCATGGATTGAATTTTGGCATGGGTTCATCTTCTTTGCTTATATATTGTTCCACTCTCTTTCCTTTCTCTATCACATATGGTCCAGTTCTCATCTCACCGTGCATAACAACTTCTATTTTTGGTTGATCGTTGTGTTCTTCAGCAACTATCATCTACCAGTTTTGGTTTTGGTTCTGATGTTGTGTCTGATGCTTTTTCGGATTCCCTCTCGCCTCCCACTTTGCTATCGATTGAGGACATTCTTTTGTCGCATGATCTAAGGCCCTACAATACATGCATGCCATGCAAGGATTTGGGAAATCCCTCGCTAAATGTCCTATTTGATTGCAGTGGTAATAAATTATCGTTCCTCTACCTCCTTGACCAAATCCTCCACGTCCTCGAACTATGATGAAACCTCCACGTCCACCCTGATTAAATCCTTTTGGAGTATTATACTATGGAATTCCTCCTTTTGTTGTGACATTTTCCTCCTGAATTTTGTATGCATCTGAAGTGCACTCTCTCATCAAGTCGAATGCGTGACAATATTTCTCATCATGTCCTACCAATTTTCAAAAGTTACAAAATAAATTTCTCAGGGTGATTTGATATTTATGAAGTAAAGGACAAGCAGTCGGATGATGCCCCCATGTCTTACATATCTTGTAGTACCCTACTCCTTCTACCAATGGGTTTGCTGCTCCTATATCCATATATTGCACAAAGGTCAGACACTCCTCCTTTCTATGGCCTTTTATCTTACATGTTATACACCAAACATGTTCTCTCTTTTCCTTTTCCTTCGTTATCTCTGATAATTGAATTCTCAACACAACCAACTGTGATTGTACCTGCACCATACTTGCGTCATCTCCTACAGGAGATGATTCCAATTTCATTTCAATTTCTAAATCTTTATCCTGTGACATGACCTTCTATTGTGTTAACGGACAACGAATGTGTGGCAATAGGCCTGATATAAACCATTCTCGGTGTTGCTCGTCAGGGATATGAAAGGTTAGTCGACCTATCACATATTTAAATCTCTGGTCATAATCCCACATGGTCTCATTCTACACTTGCTTACTTTCCTTCAGTTCTGTAATATATTGAGATTCATATTTTAGCTTCCTGAATTCTTTTAACTATGCTTTTCCGATCTCTACCAAATTTCTCGACTATTCGACCAGCGTAGTTTTATGGAAATTCATATAACATAGTAGTGCACAACCTATGAACGTCGTGGCCAACTGCGATATTTTCATCGCCTCGTCCTGGACATTCTTCACAGTTCGTATTGTGTCGCATACAAATAAATGTTGCTCAAGGTCCTCCGACCTCGTTCCCTTAAAATCAGGAATTCTCAAAGTATGATCTAGCTCCGCCATTGTACTAAGTGTTGTACTTACCCTTGGTTATGTCGATTGAATCTAGTTTGCTATGTTGTTTCCACTATTATGAGTATTTCTCTGACTTCTTCCACTTAATATTACAATTGCTCTTGAAAAAGTATCAGTTCCTGCTTCAATCCTTAATGATGCACAATGGGTCATGGGTTCGATGCATATTTCGATCTAATATGGACTTCCTTCTTCTGCTAGGTGGTATTGAAGATATCTTTCTTTCATTTTCCTGTATCTGTACGATGTGATATGAAGTTTTGTGGAGGGGTCACTTTCCTCAAATTCTTTGTGTTGTTGTCCTTTTCCATCCACAGTCTCTTTCTTGATGTATCTAAACATGTTCCCACAGTGTAGTACTCCAATATCTCTGTCTGAGTCAGTATCCTCCCTCGACATCCTCATTCCATCCCCTCCTTATTCATCCTTCCCACTCTCAGATCATCCTTTGTTCATCCCCCAGTTCCCCTATGTGCACGAAGGTGCTTAGTTGTCACACTCCATCTTCATGACATTCTTATCGCATAGTGACATATTTATCCAAGTGGATAATGTTCTCAAAAATATTTTGTGCAGACCCTTGAAGAATTCCCTCTCCGTGACACTATAATATTGGGTACAATTTACTGCAAACTCTATAATATAACCCCCCAGTATACTACTCAACCAGAAATATATTGCACGAGAGACCTTATTATTGGTCGTATTGAGTTGTCTAATTAGTTCAGGAGTCCAGTTTCTCATGGATTCAGTTATGTATCTCTCAATGTTCTCTACTAGTCTTCCTAACCATTCAGTCAAAATAATTGGAAATTCGCCAAAGAAAAATCCATGCAGATTTGTGAAAACATAACTTTGTAACCATTGTTTGTCACTGAGCATAAGGTTTATGTTATGTTCTCTGGAAAATCCTCGTTTCTTCCTTTCTATCCATTCTTCAATTTCTTCTCTATTTGGTCTCCAAAACATTCCCCTCACTTACAGTTCTCAGTCCCAGCAATGGTACCATTTGTTGGCATGCAGGGGGTGGAATCGAATACCAACAAAACCATTAGATATTGACCTTTCGGCATCAGTTGCAGAGCAAGTGAAGTATCATTTGAGGCATCTAGAGGGGTTGCAAGAACCAAGGTTCTACTATGATGAATGGAAGTGATGCATTATTCATGTCCTTTACTTATGTGTGCATTTCTCGTATCTTAACAATTACCTTCTCATTAAACATAATCTAGGCACAACATTACAACATCATAAGTGATCCATAAATTCAGCATAAACCAAAAAATGACATATATTGCAAACACATCATAACACACAGATTTACGTGGTTCACCCAACTTGGGCTATGTCCACAACGACTGGCTTCTTATATTATTCATTAATATATTTCTTACAACTACACACTTCGCTACAAGATATGCAACAGTAACATTCTCCCAAACCTTCATAGTCGTTCTGCTATAGTGCAAGTTCACTCCTCAGTCATACTACATATTTCTTCCTTCGCTCAACTTCCTTACCCAAAAAGCATTCATGACTTACATGCACCATAATTCTCTGCATACCCTTCACTATTTCCCCTCTTACATATTTATACATACGAATAGGGATAATCCCATTACAAAAGTGGACAAAGTGTCCCCTAAAACCTGTTACACAACATGTCCCCAAACCCCACGGTTCATAATTGTTTTTCTCCTTTTGTGGGTTGCTTCGTCGCACATCGCTTTTTCACTCTCCTTAGCGTCCGCTTTTGTCGTGCACTCTGGTCCATATTCTAATTTCCTTTTTCCCTTTGAATTCCTTTTGGCGTAGATCCCAAAACCTATCCAAAATACCTCTCCAATAGTAAGCATTATTTCAGGAAAGCACGTAGTAGCTCAAGCCCATCTCCTGTCAGAAAGCATAAGAGAATGACTAGGGTGGATGAGCTACAAGGGGAAATGAATAAGATCAATCCTCTTACCTTTGACGGTGATCACAAAAGGGATGAATATGCGTAGACATGGTTGTTGGGTACGAGGAAGTACTTCCAACTGCATAACTATTCTACTAAGGTAGAAGGGAGGATTGTTATTTATCAGTTAAAAGGAAAAGCATCAATGTGGTGGGTTTAGTATGTACAAATACAACACATTGATGAAAATAAATCAACTTGAAGGGAGTTCTAGAGGTATCTCCAAAAGAAATACTTAACCAAGTGATACTATGACAAGAAAATGAAGGAGTTCTTCGAACTCAAGCTTGGGAGTATGACGTTTGGCGAGTATGAAAGAACATTTTTAGAGTTGTTGAAATATGTGCCTTTTATAAAGAACGAACAAGTGAATATTCAAAGGTATCTGAGTGGGATACCCTCGTTTATCAGTGACAATATACAGTATGATTACCCTAGGATGTTGGAGGAAACCATAAGCAGAGCTAAGTGTCTCTATGAGCAACAAAGGGGAAGATCAACTTTCCAAAAGGCTTGGGAAGATAAGATGAAAATCAAGGTGGAATAGAGGAAGAAGGGCGCTAATCCACCATTTTTCATAAATTCTAAGCAAGGATAGTCAACTCTCTAGGAGCCTAGAATGTAAGAGACACTAGGACAAAAGTCATGGCAGCAACATGTGCAGTGTTGGGGTTGTGGTGGAAATCATATGCACAGAGATTTCCCTCAAAGAGGTGATAAGGTGAGGATTGCACACATTGTACAACAAGATGCAAAAGTGGTGGACATGGGTAGAAATGTACCAAGGATTTACACAGCGTTGGATAAAAAGCAAGATGAGTTTTGCACATGATTGAGGTGGAAGGTAAGATTAATGACCAATTCATTGCTATATTAATTGACTCAAGATCTAGTCATAGTTATCTAGATCCTAAGATGGTGGAAAGATTCCATTTGTTGAGAAGAAATCTTGGAAAACCTTGGTTGGTGCAGTGAGCTATAGGAGCAAAAAGGAAAATCAGTAAGATGGTTAAGGCATGTCCTATGAAGATGAATGGACTATGCACAAAGGCTAATTTGAATATTATGCATTTGGGTTCGTACGATTGCCTCATTGGTATGGATTGGTTGGAAGATCATCATGATGTCTTGGATTGTTACAATTAGGAATTTACTTTCCTGGATGAGCAAGGAAATTTTAGAACAGTTCAAGGAATTCCAAGAGTTGTGACTATCAAGGAAGCTTTAGCCTTGCAATTGAATAAAAGTTACAGGAAAGGATGTCAAGTATTTGCAGCGCACATGGAAGAGGCACCTAAGTATAAAGTATCAAGTGTTGAAGACTGTGAAGTACTAAAGTAATTTGAGAATGTATTTAAATAGATACTGGGACTACCACCGAAAAGAGATATTGAATTCTCTATAAATTTGAAGTCGGGAAAAGCACCTGTACTCAAAATTCCTTATAGGATGAGTTTGTCAAAATTTAAGGAGTTGCAGATGCAACTTGAACAGCTTCTGAAGAAGGGGTTATATGCCCAAGTGTGTCACCTTGGGGTGTGCCAGTTTTATTCATCAAGAAGAAGGATGGTATGTTGATACTTTGTATCAACTTCGGGAATTTGAACAAGGTAACAGTGAAGAATGAGTATCCTTTTCCAATGATAAATGACTTGTTTTATCAACTAAGGGTTGCAAAGATATTTTCCAAGATTGATCTCAGATTTGGTTATCACAAAGTGAGAATAAAAGAGGAAGAAATTAGTAATACTTCCTTCGGAACAAGGTATGGTCATTATGAGTTTACAGTGGTGCCATTTGGGTTGTCAAATGCACCAACTTTCTCATGTGTTTGATGAATGGAGTTTTCAGAAGTTACTTAGATAAGTTTGTCATTGTGATTTTGGATGACATTCTTATTTACTCAAAGTTGGAAGAAGAGCACGAGCGACACTTGAGGATGATTTTGCAGGTATTGAGGGAGCATCAACTTTATGCAGAGTTGAGCAAGCGTTCATTTTACCAGAGGTAGATTCATTACTTGGGTCATATCATTTCAAAGGAAGGAATGGTTTTGGACCCAGTGAAGAAAAAATCCATTGAGGAATGGTCAACACCAAGAAATGTCGTAGAAGTGAGATCCTTTATGGGTCTGGTAGGGTACTACATAAGTTTTATTAAAGGATTCTCACAGATTGTGCATCCAATTACATCTTTTCAAAAGAAAGGTGCATAATTTGAGTGGACTCCAGAGTGTGCAAGGAGTTTTCATCACTTGAAGAATTTGTTAACAACTACGCCAATTTTGAGAATTATTGATCCTGATGCAGACTTCATTGTGTGCATAGATGCATGCAAGGAAGGACTCAGTTGAGTCCTGAGTTAGAATAGACATGCAGTATGATATGAATCAATAAAGTTGAAAGAGAATGAAAGGCTCTATGCTACTCATGATTTAGAATTGGCAGCTATAGTTCATTCCTTAAAGATGCGGTGGCATTATCTTATGGGTAAAATATTTGAGTTGAGGTGAGACCATAGTGGTTTGAAGTATCTATTTGGACAACCAAGTTTAAATGTCAGATAAAGTGGGTGGTTAGATTTCCTCAATGAGTATGACTTCAATATAAAGCATGTCAGGGGGGGAAATAACAAAGTGGTTGACACACTCATCAGGAGGATGCATGAGATGCATGCTACAGCCAATAGTATGTGCCAGACAGATTTGTACGACATAATTTTGGAAGTTGTCAAATTAGATCTGTGCTATATGGATATAAGTGAAACTTTACAACAAAGTATGTCGTAGCATAAGTTTGAAGGTTATGAGCTAAGAGAGGATGAGATCCTCATGTATAGACACAGATTCTATGTGTCGAATGATCAAAAGTTGAAGAACTTGATATTGTCAGAGATGCATAAGGTTCCTTATGTTGGACATCAAGGTTACCAAAAGACCATTGTCGCAGTCAAGAAGCAATATTTTTGGCCAGGTATGAAAAAGGAAGTTGTGGATTTTATTGCGAGATGTCTCGAATGTCAGAAGGTCAAGGATGAGCATAGACATTCAGTCGATTTTCTATAGCCCTTTCCCATTCCTAAGTGGAAGTGGGAAGTTGTGACTATGGACTTCATAACTAAGTTTCCTAAGATAGCTAAGCAGCGTGATTCTATTATGGTGGTGGTGGAAAAACTTACTAAAGATTCCCATTTTATTCTAGTATAGTCAGCGCACAAGGAAACCAAAATTGTTGAGATTTACATGTGAGAAATTGCCATGTTTCATGGTGTACCTAAGATAATTGTGTCTGACAGAGATTCCAATTTCACGTCAAACTTTTGGAAAGGGCTATTTAAGGGATTCAGAACGAATCTGAATTTCACCACAGCATATCATCCTGAGTCAGATGGTCAAACTGAGAGAGTAAATCAAGTGATTGAAGACATGTTGAGGATGTATGTCATGGATAAGCCATTGAATTGGGAAGACTACTTGCATTTGGTATATTTTACTTACAACAATGGCTATCAGGCATCTTTAAATATGAGCCCATTTGAAGCAATTTATGGTATAAAATGCAACACACCTATGAGTTTTGATAACCCAACAAACCGTGTAGTATTTGGGCCAGATTTACTCCAGAAAATGGAGGAGGAGATGGTAAAGATAAGGTAGAATATAAAGGTTTCCCAGGACAGGTAGAAACGTTGCGTAGATAAAGGAAGAATCCACAGAAAATTTAAAGTGGGTGATCACATGTTTTTGAAAGTGAAGGCTAGACACATCTCCCTGAAGTTGGGAAAGTGTTATAAGTTAGCAGCACACTACTTTACGACATTTGAAATCCTTGAAAGGATTGGTCATGTCGCTTATATGCTTGCATTTCTTGCATCCTTATGTATTCATAATGTTTTCCATGTTTTATCGCTTAATAAGTATGTACCTGATGTTAATTATATTATTGATTGGAATGTGATTTAGGTGGAGCCATAAGGTAGATTTCAAGTGTGATTGGTTTTCATATTGGATCGAAAAGTCAAGAAGCTACAAAATTGATCCATGGAGCTGGTAAAGGTCCAATGGACCTGGTATTGTCCTGAGGATGAAACCTGGGAGCGCTAGGATTCTATGTGAGCAGAGTATCCTCATTTGTTTGAACATTTTTGAAATTTTGTATATAGGTGTATATGATGCACTGAGGACAGTGCATAAATAAGGGGAAGGGGAATGTAATGTCCCTAATATGGAACCTTTTTTTATTGTACATATAGGTCGATGACACATTGGAACCAAGTATAAATGTAATGTGCATTTAGAGTAGTGATTCGTTGGCACATGATGTTGGTCTTGCACGCATCTGAGTAGTGTGTGAATAAGTGCTATCAAGATAGGATGCGCACAATTTATGTGTTGTGCGCACTTGGGTTAGTTCGTGGGAATGACTGGAAGTGAGCACATAACAAAGCTATATATGTGTGTATATATGGTTGTACATGTAATGAGGTTGGAGAGCTTATGTGATTATGAGGCTAGTGAGTCGGGATGTAGATAGGCCATTGCCCCTATCAATGTAAATATAATCATGGTTATTAATATAATATTGCATCTTTACACACAGACAAACTCAAACAAAAAGAGATGGAGGGCCAAATCCACCGAAAAATGGAAAAAGGGGGGGGGGCGATGGTTGAGTCGTAAGTCTTAGGGAATATTTTATAATATTTCTGGAAAAGTATAATGTCAGATATATTATTTTATCCTAATTTCCCAAGGGTAGGGAATGGGTCACCAAGCGGCTTAAAGCTACTTTTGGCGGTGACAAGTGTCAAGTGGAAAGAATGCAATATATATTGTTGGACTTAGTGTATTTTGGGGGAGGATGGAATTATTAAATTATGGATTAGGGGAAGAGAATTGATGTAGTAGGCTATCGTGAGCAGAAGGGGGTCGGATTGTATGGAAAATTTGATTATTACCTTATCTGCCTAGAGAAGTTTGTAAGGAGTTGTGGGGTTGTAACCAAAATTTGATGTCTAGGATTCGGGTTGACATACCATGAGAATTTTTTCTAGGTCAGAGATTTGTTGTTGTGGAGTGGTTGTCAAACCAATGAGCATACTCTCCAGGTGAGAGTTTTGTTGAGAGTTGTTCCCTAGTGCGCTGAGAATTAGTCACAGGTCTTGGAGACTTGTTGTCTGTCCTGTTGTTGGTAACCCTGGAAAGGGAAGTAGGGCAGTCGAAGGACTGTTGAGTGGAGAAGGGGAACACTACCTTGGGTGTGATAGGTGCGTGGGAAAGGAGGGATTGTGGGCTAGTTGCAGCAGTGGACACCTAGGTATAGGAAATTATGTTGAGTTTCAGAACATAGCTTGTCGCTAGGAACCCATTTTTTCCCTAGTGGAGTTAATCCCCAGCTCGGGGGTGAAATGTTGTTGAAAGCTAATGAGAAACAGAGTCTATGGCTGGGAGGAACGTCTAAGTTATGCACGCAGTTGGTGGATTTTATAAAATATAAGTGTTCCATATGTGATTGTCTTGTTTATTGTGTGCATATTTGTCTCTTCTTGATATGGTTTAATTCTTGTATGTAGTTGCATATAAGTAATCGTGGTTATTTTGTTTAAATTTACTTGTACATGTGAATATGGTGCTTATAACCTGTATTTGTAGTTGTGCATGAGTATGTCAATTGATGATAGCCTTGCATATTAAGTTAATCTTGTGATTCGGGTTACAAGTCTTCAAGGAGAGGATTGGGTGGTTGTGCACAGGAAAGTAACTTGTGTGCATAGGAGGCTGGATTGCGTGGGTGCGTTCAAGGAAAGAGACTCTGTGCATAGTGAAATCAGAATTGACGCATGACGCCAAGATGGTTGTGAGCATGGTTTTGATGTGGAATCAATAATCTAGTGCACAGTTGTTTGAGTTACTTTCGCTGCTTAAGGTTGTGTTAAAATGAGAATGTTTCTTCCACTGTAATAAGTTGTGTGGCGCGACTCAATTTTGGACCAAGCGCATTATTTCAAGTGATGTTGTGCGGAATTGTGTGTAGAGTAGAAACTGTGTAGTGAAATTTTAGAGTAACATTGCTTAGTATTTTGTGGGGGGCGTTATATTCTGGTATCAAAGCTTACTTTGGCATAATTGTGTGGCATGGCCCAACTTGGGGTGGTTGGGGACGTTACATGAATATCATAAAAAATTAGGGGTAAACATATTTTTTTTAAATATGAGCTCCAAATATTTAATGTTTAAATAATTTTGAATTCACTAAATCCCCTACAAACAATTATAATAAGAATCCATCCCCATGTATAGGGTGACAGGGAATCAATGGGACATGGGGCCACCACCTAAGGCAGGACACCACACGTCACCCCAGTATGATGGTACTTGCCACCCACCACATACATTGATTACCTCGCATTATGGAATCTAACCTCCCCTCCAACGCATGTATTACCTTACTTATTTCTCTTCACCAATCCTACAACCACCTTGATCTAATGACTCTCCAATGATACCTGCCTCCGATCTACATCGTCCTTTATACCCTGCAATCTGTTATGATTTTTGATATGGATTTATGAGCGAAATGAAATGAAACCATATTTTTATAATATTAACACAAAGACACATTGAATAGTAATGGATATATAGTAAAACTTGACTTCTATTAAATAAGAAATATGTTGAAAACTATAAACTGCAGACTGAAAACAAGCTTGCTATAATGGTGGCATCTTATCTATGAGAAGAGATGTGATGACTATGCTCATTCACAATAAGATAAGTACAATGAGGATCTGAAGGAATTTTTTACGATAAACATGAATTCCAAATCCATAGACATCCAAAAACCTAACCCTAGGAGGTGAAGTGCCAAAATTCATGTGGGCCCCGTTGGGGTAAGTTAGTACATCAACTTCCTAGGGTCGTAACTTTTGCATGCCATCTTTGTTTAGGGCACATGATAGCTCGTTGGAAAGGTATTGACGAGGATATTCATTTAGTGGGGTCAATCAGATCCTATGGTTGTCATTAAGGTGCTTAATCATGAAAAAATGTCATTTAGGCCCTCAAAATGGCCCCGGAAGTTTGGGACCCGAAAAACTGCTAAAAATTGTAAGTTGCCAAAAACTTGTTTTGAGCCAGTTGGAAAAGGTGGGTGGCCACCAAGATCCTCCTGGATCAATCCTGCCCCCTTAGGAAGCAATGGTCTACATTGCGTTGATTGCCCCCATCAGATGAGTAAATTCCTGTTGAATTTGGTCCCGGGTGAGCCACTTGCCTTGGTGCAGGAGTTTCCTTGCTTTGACAACCCAATAAAGTTGGATCCTCTACTGGCAAGTGACCTTGACCTGTGTTTCCATGATCTGATTAATGGATTTTTATTCCATGTAGTCAGGGTTAGGCTCTGTTGGTGTCAACTATTCTGTTATCTCGGAGGTGTCAAGTAATGGTGGAAAATAAGGCTGAAGGAGGTCCACATTGAACACTGGGTGCAAGCCAAAGAAGGGGGGAAGGTTGAGCTTAAAATCATTGTCACCCACAGCCTTGGTGATGGTGTAAGGTCCATAACGAAGTATATGAATCTTCTGATGAGGCCCCATAAGGCGTTCTTTCTGCAAAGTGCAACCAAACTTTGTAACTCACTTGAAATTGGTGTGGCACCCAATGTTGATCATGGCGCTACTTGTACCTAGAATTGGACTTCTATAAAATATCCTGAACCTATTGACGGATGTGTTGAATCCGCTCAATGAACCATGTGGCTTTGTAAGCTCCAGTTTGGGCATGCAACGAGTCTACCTAGGTGGTCGCAAGGGGTAGTGCAACATCCATGGGACCCAATTGTTGAAATCCCAACCCCACCTAAAAGGGGTTGTGGTCGGATGAGCTATGTATGGCTCTGTTGTAGCTATTTTGAAAATAAGGAAGACTCTCATCCCAGGTGCGGGGGTGCTTGGAATTGTACATGTGTAGGATGTGCATGATCATCCAGTTGACAACCTTGGTTTGGCCATCCATCTGGGGGTGGAAGGTAATGGACTTGTTGAGCTTGGTGTCCAATAGTGACCAGAGGCTCGACCATAATGTGTTGAGGAACCGACTGTCCCGATATGAGATAATGGTTTAAGAGATCCCAAAGTGTACCCACACTCGTTCAAAGAAGATCTTAGCAGTGGCCTCTATTGTGATGATCTTCTTGCAGGCAGCGAGAATCGCCATCTTGGAAAAGCGATCAACAACCACAAAGAAACACTCATTTCCTCTCTTGGTGGATGGAAGGCCCAACATGTAGTCCATTGAGATGCATTCCCAGGGCATGTCGGGAGTAGGAAGAGGAGTGGACAAGCCTTGTTTCTTAGTGGTCAGTTTGGAAATAGCGCAGGTAGTGCAAGACTGTATATACTTGCTGACATCCTGTCAAAGTTTCGGCCAATAGAAATGTCGCTACAACACTACCATTGTCTTTTCCATGTCGAAGTGTCTTTCCACTCGACTGTAGTGGGCTTCCCAAATAAAATTCGCTCACTAGCTTTATGGAACATAGAGATGGCCCAGATGGAAAAAAAATCCATCCTGGAGATGGAAATTAGTGACAGTTGTGTTTGTGCCCAACATTTGGCAAGTTTTGGCAAAGTCATGATCTATATCATAGAGGTGGGGCCATCTAGAGGTCTCATGGTCGCAAGAATATAGCATTTTGGTGAGTGTTACGACTGGAGGTCGGCTGAGGAAATAAGCAACTCGGTTGGTACTTATTGTTTTATACTTGATGTTGAGGTGGAACTACTGCAAATATGTGGACCACTTCTGATGGTAGTCATTCTGCAATTTGTATTGTGTCTGCGTGAACTATAGCGGTGTATGATCAATGTGGATGATTGTCTCCTTCTCGAGAATGTAATGCATCCACTGGTGGAAGGCTTACACAATGGAGTACATTTCTTTGTCATAAGTAGGGTACTTACGAACGACATATGATAGTGTCTCACTATGATAGGCCACGAGGTGGTTGTGTTGAGTGATGACTATGCCCACAACATAGTCTGGAGCATCTGTCTCAATCTCAAAGGGTTGTTGCAAGTTAGGTAATGAAATCACTAGGGTTGAGCACAACCACTACTTCAGATCGTTGAACACTTTTTGTTAGAACAGGCCCCACACAATGTTTTCCTTACCACCACCCCTATTTATTTGGTTGAGGGCCCATGCAATATGGGAGAATCCCAACACAAACCTACGATAGAAATTGGCAAGGCCTAAGAATCTTTGAAGCTCAGTGAGCATGGTTGGGGTTGGACAATCACGAATGACTTGGATCTTGGATGGATCAACATGCACACCATGTGCATCAACAATGTAGCCTAGGTACTGGACCCTGTCCATGTCGAAGCATCATTTTTCCAAGTTGGCATATAGCTTGTGTTGTTGCAGAGTGCACAAAACTTGTTGAATATGTTGCAAGTGTTCTGCCCAAGTCTTGTTGTAGATGAGGATGTCATCCAGATTCACCACCACAAAAGAATTAGTGAACTTCTGCAAGATATCTTCCATCATCCTCATGAAATTTGTTGGGGCATTTTTCAAACCAAAGGGCATGGCCAGCCATTCAAAAAGACCTTATTTTGACTTGAAGACAATTTTCCATACATCTATCTATTCTATTGGGACCTATTGATAGCCAGACTTCAGATCAATATTACTGAAGTATTTTTCCCCCTTGAGTTGATCAAGGAGATCGTTGATTCGTGGAATCGGGTACTGGTTCCTGACTGTGATTTTATTTAGGGCTCGGTAATTAATGCAGAGTCGTCGGGTCCTCTCTTTCTTCTGCACTAGCACGATTGGGCTTCCACAAGGTGATGAGCTGGGTTGGATGTGCCCCTTATGGAGCAGTTCTTGGATTTGATGCTTAATATCCTCATTTTCTAGTAGAGAATGACGATAGACTGGCCCATTGGGTAGCGGTGCGTCGAGGGTAAGATCGATGGGATGCTTGGCCTCACAGTGCAGAGGTACCCCAGTAGGTAATGAGAAGATTTATTTGTATTCTTCCACGACCTTATCCACTTTCTTCTGCTGCATGGAGAGGTTAGCCATAGAGGCCATGGATCTAGCTACAACCTTTCGCTCACTCTGAGAGTGAATCATGAAGAAGAAAAACTTCTCGATCTGAGAAATTAACTTCATGCATTTCTTGGAAGAGATCATGAAAATAGAACTAGGTGAGACTACCTCGGGTATCTTATACAATTTCTTGTTCAAAGTAATAATAACACTGCTAGGCTTAGACTCTTATACAACATGGTGTTTCCATAAATAAGGTTGGCCAAAACGAACATCACAAACTTCAAGGGGAGAAACATCACACAGTACCTCATCTTTGAATGGCTTGATGTCGTACGACAGGCAACACGATTGGTTCATGCAAATATCGCTTCCTTGACAGATCCATCTGATGATGTAGGGTTGTGGGTGCATCATTGTTGGCAAGGCTATCCTCTTGATGACCTATACTGAGATGAGGTTCTTCTGGCCACCGCTGTCAATGATGAAGTGTGGCAGAGTGCCTTTCACCCACATATGTGAATGAAAGAGGTGCTTGCATTCCTCTGGCTCATCATGTTCAACGGGCTGGATCTTGGTGGTAGAAACGGTGGCACTAGTTTCTATGCCAATGATCTGTCTCCCCTTTTATGGTTTTGAATCAAAGTCATAACCTGCATCTTATTTAGAGGCTTTTACCTCATCCACCAATGATTTCTTTGAGCGGAAATCAATAATGTTATGCCAAGGGCTCTTATGGAAGTCACACCACTCCCCAGTATCTTTCTTCATCTTCCCATTGTCCTTCTTTTCCTACGGCTTGGACTGGTTGTCCTGAGGTTGCCCATATTTTCTATGTCCTTTGTCCTGCGGGTTGGGATTGACCTTTTGCTACTTCTATTGTGAGGGGTTCCCAAACCCAAACAGATGTGTCTTTTGTTTAAGCTTATGCTCGATTTTGACGACATATCGATAGGTCGTGCCCAAGGATGAGATGTCCAAAAAATCCATTTATGTTTGGATGTATCTATGCAGATCATCGCGGTACTTGAGTACCATATGTCGCTCAGAATATTTGATACCCAACTTCGTGCGCAAGGTATGGAAGACAATGGTAAACTCTGGAATCTCTTGGTCTCTTTCCTGCCGCAGTGTGGCCCATCTTGTATACAAGTCGTCATAACTTCCAATAGGGTAGTATTGTTCCTTAATAGCATCCCTGAAAGAACCCCAAGTGGGTGCAACTACAAATAATGTGGATCCCTCTATTTCCTTTTTCTCACAAGAAGTCTCCCACCTTTCTTTGACATGGGGGATGGCCTTGAGGGCGCAAATGTAATATTTTCTCTATCGAAAAAGTTGTGGACAGAAAAATACCCTTCTAGAAGGTTTAACCATTTATCTATGGCATGCACATCTATTTGAACTTCAAATATAGGAATATAAAAATTGATCTGTACCTTGAAGAGGGTGGCGCCTCCGCTTGAGGTGGATGTGTCATTTGTTGGCAAACATCAAAGGATTTGTGGAAAGTTGTCCATCATATCGTTCCGTTATTGCTCAAGGGCTTCCTTGAGCAACATTTTGAAAGGATATCTTGTCCCATCGTATTTCTTTTCACCCTCCATGGACAGTTTCTTGGGCGTGTGAGAGCAGTTTTCCTCAAGAGAAACAAGCTCGAGACCCAACTCTCTATAACCTGACAACGTCAGGGACATGCATTAGAAAAACGACAAGGAGTATACCGCTCTGATACCACTAATCTCGATTTATAATATTAACACAGAGACACAGTTAATAATAACAGAGATATAGTTAATCAAACCACATGACTTCTATTCAATAAGAAATATGTTGAAAACTGTAAAATGCAGACTGAAAACAAGCTTGCTAGAATGGTGGCAACTTATCTCTGAGAAGAGATGTGACGGCTATGCTCATTCACAAGAAGATGAGTACAATGAGGCTCTGAAGGCCTTTTTTACAATAAACATGAATTCCAAAACCCTAACCCTAGGAGATGAGCGCCAAAAGTCATGTGGGCCATGTTGGGGTAAGTTAGTACATCAACTTCTCGAGGTTGTAACTTTTGCATATGATCTTCGTTTAGGGCGCACGATAGCTCGTTGGAAACGTATTGACGAGGAGCTTCATTTAAGGGGCTCAATTAGAAACTTCAACTATATTTTAGGTTCCCAATCATGAAAAAACATCGTTTAGGACCTCAAAATGGCTCCATAATTTTGGGACCCGAAAAACTACTAAAAATAGTAAGTTGCCAAAACCTATTTTAAGCCAGTTGCAAAAGGTGGGTGGCCACCAAGATCCTCCTGGATCGATTTAGCCTGTGGACTTCATCTTTCTTACATCCCTGCTCTCAAGTCATTATGGTCGCGTCTTTCATTTATGGTATGGGAAAAACAAAGGCTTTATCACCTCAAATATCTCTTGAGCTTGGTCTCGCCACCCTTTTCCCCCACTGCGCTTCTCGTAGATGCTCCCTTCACAACTTCCTATTAATCCTTCTTCCCGTTTCTTTAACCCTTTCTTGTCGTCTCAACTCTGTCTCTCTGTTGCAATGGCTAGAGGTGGCCACTCTAGTCGTGTCAGGGGAGGTTCCTCGCACCAAAATAGAGGTTCTTCTCACTCTCGTCTTATCTTTGTTGTTGAAGCTTACCAAGCCCATATCCCTCCCAGAATCAGAGTTGAAATCGATCTCGTCGAGGTTGATGTCCACGTCCCGAGGCACCTCGTCTCGAATGAGGAGGTGCTCTAGTCCACTAGCTCCTGGATACTGGAAACTAGAAACACTCAGGCTTGAAACTCTCAATATTTGAAAACAGTGGATATCTATTGGCATCTAAAATTGTTGATGAGTCGTGTTCTTGTTGAACGACATGAATCTCACCAGGAGATATCGTTGCAGCTTGATGACGTCCAGTTACAAGTCAAGCTCCTTGATCACAAGTTGACCCTAATGGCAGAGAAGATGGTTGGATTAGACCTGACGAACCTGGATTATCCCCAACCTCAGGTGCCTATTGCCTATTGTTGAGGGTCGTCCTATCACTTAGTTTTTAATGGTTTCTATCTTATATAATTTGTTGTTTATTATAGGAGATCTATGCATCTCAATCCCACCTCATAGCAATGATCTAAGAAAAAAATGATAACTAATATTTTATATAAATAATAGTCTTGGGCTTTAAAATGTTCAAACATATAGTTTTAAAAGATAGAAATTTCACAAACTTATAAACAAATTGATACATTGTTATTGATCTGATTTCTCAAGTTACAAATAAACAAAAATTTTGTATAAACTGATTATGCCAATATAAAAATTCAAAATAGTTTTTTTTTTTTAAACATAAAAATTCAAGATAGTTTTTTTCAAAAAAAAATTAAGAAGAATTCATCATGATCATTACTTATTATTATTTGATGCTTCTGTGTACGTTAATTTTTCTAGAAATATATTATAATATTAAGATGATAATAGCCCAAAGCATTTTAAATTATTTGATGCTTGTGTGTACGTTAACTTTTCTAGAAATATATTATAATATTAAGATGATAATAGCCCAAAGCATTTTAAACTTAATTCATCATGAGCATTACTTATTATTTGATGCTTGTGTTTAACTTTTCTAGAAATATATTATAATATTAAGTTGATAATAGCCCAAAGCATTTTAAACTTAATTTTGTAATTTTATCTTTAGTTTAACTTAAATATTAATTATTTTTATTTTTTTAATTATAATATTTAATTTAATTAATTTTTTTTTATAATTTCACATTCATTTCCATATTCAAACTCAAATATTTTATTAATTAATTTTTTTGAAGGGTAATCCATTTCCATTGAAAATGAATTTTGATGACATTTTGAAGGGTAATCCAGGCCCAACAGGGGTAGGAGGAAATTTTGAGATTCAACAAGAGTAGTCTAGAGCATCTTTACCACTAGAGTCTACCACAACTCCAATAATGGAGTGGAACTTTTTGGACTTCTCACAGGCTTAAAGGTAGCATTTGACTTCAACCACAAAACAATAATCGTGGAGTGAGACTCCCAAATCCAAATAGCATCCCTAAAGAAAATCCTCAATGGAACACCTCTAGAGTGAGTGTCAACTAATTGGCGTCTCTCCTTCGACCCTTAGAGGTGGCCCAAATCATTCGGGGTAACTCCACCATTATCCCAGTCCACGTAAGAATAAAAGTCAACACAGTGGCAGACTATCTTGCCAAAGTGGGCATTGATCAGGAACCTAGAGAAGTCCAGACGTATTGGTAGGAGGTGGGCTCAGGCGAACTCTGTGATAATATAAAACATCTAATCCTAAATGACAATCCCCTCTTGTGTGGGGTGACAACTGTGGGAGCCGTCAACCCCTAGGTGGGGATGCCAACTACCCATGTGTCAGCGTAACTACAGTACCCCCCCACTTGGGCATCAGATGATATGCATCTAGAAGCGGGCAAATACATATGGCAGCTAAAATGAAAGGACGACATTTAGTAAGGAAAATGACAATCCAGGGAATGGAAGTATGAGAAATTGATTCAGTGGCAGGCTTGTTGAAGTGTTCAGGAGGGAATGATGCCCATGGCGTAGCCCCCCAACACAGTTGAAATTATGAGCAGGCGAGACCAGACTTGGGCTCGTGGGAGAAGGATGAAGTCCGTTAATCATGATAGGAAGCGGAAGCGAGGAAGGGATTCGAGGTTGACGATAGGCACCATTAATGAAAGGAGGTGGTCAGGTAGCATGCACAACATCATCATTAATTTGGATTTGAACCTCCCAAAAGTAGAAGACTAGTTTATGAGAGAGTTGTGGTGCCTACGAAAAGCAAGGAGGTTAGGGACTCGGGGGTAGTCCACCACCTCGTGTCGCTCAATCTTATTTTCATGGATTGATTTAAGTCGGGAGATCCTGTCTTTAGAAGGGGATAACATTAGCCAGCGACCACCACCTCTTTGATGGCCGAGGACAGATATTTCGCTACAGCGTAGGGGCATCAATTCAGGACGAAGTAAAACCACCATGAAGAGACACAACTCAACCATGACCTATGGGCGTGATGGGGGAGGAAATCAGACTTTTCCACTGCCTCTGCTTAGCAATTGAAAAGAGGGCCATGTCCATTATTTAGGAGGTAGTGGTCAAGAAGAGGAAGTCCATCTCGAAGGAGGATATTTTAGTGATTGAAAAGAGGGCCATGTCCACTATTCAGGAGGCAGTGGTCAAGAAGAGGAAGTCCATCTCGAAGGAGGATATTTTAGTGATTGAAAAGGGGGGCATGTCCACTATTCAGGAGGAAGTGGTCAAGAAGAGGAATTCCATCTCGAAGGAGGATATTTTAGCAATTGAAAAGAGGGCTATGTCCACTATTCAGGAGGCAGTGGTTAAAAAGAGGAAGTCCATCTCGAAGGAGGATATTTCGTTGGAAGCCATGGAATGGGTAACAGACCCAGGGAAATCACAGAATAGGGAAAAAAAACAATTTTACGTCACGAAGACTTATTGGATTACCAAAGCTATGGTGGCCCAGGTCGTGGTGCAATAGTGGTTGGAGAACAAAGCCATCCAGGAAGCCAAAGTCGAGCTTTTTTGTAAATTCCAATTCGAAATTCATTTCCACGAGAGGACGCCAGCAAACCAGAGTGTGCAACAAGGGTACCTGGAGGACAATACCAGTCAGGAGGGGACCAGGGAGCGGCCAATTCGTTTGGATGATGACCAGTCAAAACCGAGCAAATGCCTCCAGAACGACCCAGTCATGGGAGTAGCAATGCCTGACAACCAAATGATGGACTGGACCCCGGGTTATTTCCAGTGATCTCCCAATCTTTGAATGTTTCAACAATTTTGTTTTTTTCCTTTTTTCTCCTCCATGGGGAATATTCTATTAAGCCCCGGGTTGAACTCTGTAATCGTTAAGGTTGATCTCAAGAGGAACAAGACCCAACTAATTTATAGCAGATGTCTGGACAAGTGGTTTAGGAAAAACTTAGAGGCCTTACAATTTCAGGTTAAAACTCTGATTTCCTTTTATGTATAGTACCTATGATTTTGAATGTAATATTTTATATATTCTTAATAGAAAACCATAACCTCTTTTTTTTCTTTAAAAAAAAAGTTTTAAAATTTGAATTTTTTTTGGTAATCTCATTTCTCATCCAAATCTAATTATAAAATTGCTAAAAGTACATTTTTATTATTAAATTTATCTTTTCTTAATTATAAAAATGGATTTAGTTCCTCAAAACCTGTATTATATCTTAAAAACCTCATCTCTCATCAAAATCTAATTAAAAAACCTTTATGATATCTTAAAAACCTAATCTCTCATCACAATCTAATTACAAAACCTTTATGATATCTTAAAAACCTCGTCTCTCATTCTAATTACAAAACTTTTATGGTATCTTAAAAACCTCATCTCTCATTCTTACAAAACTTTTATGGTATCTTAAAAACCTCATCTCTCATCACTAATGAAATTCTAATGATATAAGAATTATTGAAATTGTAATTTTTTATTATTAAATTTATTTTTATTATAAAAATGGATTCAGCGACTAAATACCCTTATGATATGGTAGATTAAAAACCTCATGTCTCATCACTAATGAGATTTTCGTTATATAATAATTACTAAAATTGTGATTTTATATTATTAAATTTATTTTTATTATAAAAATGGATTAAGCTACTAAATACGTTAGTGTATCTTAACAACATTATTGTATTCCGATTGTAAAATTTTAATCATTGAAATTTATGATTTTAATAATTTTAAATATATATATATAAAACATTATTGCACTCTGATTGTAAAATTTTAATCATTGAAATTTATGATTTTAGTAATTCTTAAAAAAATATATAAAAACCATTAAAAATAGTATCCTATGTTTTCTATTTCATCATATAATTTAAAGGTTTTTAAAATCTTTGAAAAGATTCAAAATGTCAAAATTACAATGGGAAAAAATATGTAAATTGCACGTTTTTGGCGAATTCCATAAAGGAAGAAAGTTAGTTGACCCTAACTTTGACCGACCATACACGTATGTCGGTCAATTCATTTTCACATCGGGCAATGCTTTCATTACACTTTGGTCAAGCATGCTTGTCACGGGCACTCGATTTAATAAATTTTACAACTGTAATGCATTTCTTTCTTCCATGGCACTCCAACCCAGTTGTACCTGTAGAATAAATAATGATTTGATTGAAATTTGACAATCCACCATTTTCAGTCCTTGCATTTTCTGAACGTTTTTAGCAATCTGAAAATTTTGTCAATTTCTGAACATTTTTAGCAATCTGGAAATTTTGTCAAACAAGCTCGTGACATGACATAGATCTATCACTGTGGGGTGAAGTTGGGATCTATCTCATAGAGGTGGGGTCATCTAGAGGTCTCATGGCCATAAGAATCTAGCACTGTGGTGAGTCTCGCGACTGGAGGTTGGCTAAGGAAATCAACGACTCGGTTGGTACTTATTGTTTTATACTTGATGTTGAGGTGGAACTGCTTCAAATATGTGGACCACTTCTAATGTCGATCATTCTACAATTTTTCTTGTGTCTGTATGAACTACAACAACTTATGATTAGTGGGGATGAATGTCTCCTTCCCGAGAATGTAATGCCTCCACTAGCGGCAGGCTTGCACAATGGAGTACATTTCTTTGTCGTAAGTAGGGTACTTACAAAGGACATCTAATAGTGTCTCACTGTGATATGCCAAAGGGTGCCCGTGTTGAGTGATGACTGTGCCCACAACATAGTCTGAAGCATCTATCTCAATCTCAAAGGGTTGTTGCAGGTCAGGTAATTAAATCACTGGGGCTGAGCACAAGCACTTCTTCAAATCATTGAACGCTTTTTGTTGGGACATGCCCCACACAATTTTTTCCTTACCACCACCCCTAGTTATTTGTCTGAGGGCCCATGCAATATGGGAGAATCCCAACACGAACCTACGATAGAAATTGGCAAGGCCTAAGAAGCTCTGAAGCTCAATGAGCATAGTTGGGGCTAGTCAATCATGGATGACTTGGATCTTGGTTGGATCAACATGCACACCATGTGCATCAATAATGTAGCCTAGGTACTGGACCATGTCCATGTCGAAGAAACATTTTTCCAAGTTGGCATATAGCTTGTGTTGTTGCAGACTGTACAAAACCTGATGAATATGCTGCAAGTGTTCTTCCCAAGTCTTGTTTTAGATGAGGACGTCATTCAGATACACCACCATAAAAGAATTAGTTAAATGACACAAGATATCGTCCATCATCCTCATGAAAGTTGTTGGGGAATTTGTCAAACCAAAGGGCATGACTAGCCATTCAAAAAGACCTTCTTTTGACTTGAAGTCAGTTTTCCATACATATGTCTATTCTATTGGGACCTAATGATAGCCAGACTTTAGATCAATCTTACTGAAGTATTTGGCCCCCTTGAGCTGATCAAGGAGATCGTCGATTCAGGGAATCAGGTACCAATTCCTGACTGTGATTTTATTTAGGTCTCAGCAATCAATGCAGAGTTGTCAGATCCCATCTTTCTTCTGCACTAGCATGATTGGCCTTCCAAAAGATGATGAGTTGGGTCATATGATTCTCCTCGTTTTCTAACAGAGAGCGTCGATAGACTGGCCCATTGGGTAGCTATGTGTCGGGGGTCAGATCAATGGGATGCTTGACCTGACAGTGCATAGGTACCCCAGTAGTTGATGAGAAGATTTCTTTGTATTCTTCCACGACCTTATCCACTTGTTTATGTTGCATAGAAAGGTCAGTCGCGGAGGCCATGGATGTGTCTACAACCTCTCACTAACTCTAAGAGAGAATCACAAAGAAGACAAACTTCTCGGTCTGAGAAATGACCTTCCTGCATTGCTTGGTAGAGATTAAGGAAATAAATCTAGGTGGGACTACCTCAGGTATCATGTACAATTTCCTGTTCAAAGTAATAATAACATTGCAAGGCCTAGACTCATATACAACATGACATTTCCATAAATAAAGTTGGACCAAAATAACATCACAAACTTCAAGGGGAGAAACATCACACAATACCTCATCTTTGAATGGCTTGATGTCGTACGACAGGAGACACTTTTGGTTGGCGTGAAGATCGTTTCCTTGACGGAGCAATCCGATGGTGTAGGGTTGCAGGTGTGGCATTGTCGGGAGGGCTAGTCGCTTGATGACCTATGCTGAGATGAGGTTCTTATAGCTACCGTTATCAATGATGAAGTGCAGCAAAGTGCCTTTCACCCACATATGTGAATGAAAGAGGTGTTGTCCTTCCTCTGGCTCATCGAGTTCAACAGGCTGGATCTTGGTGGTAGAAATGGTGGCACTAGGTTCCACATCAATGATCTGTCTCCCCTTTTCTAGTTCTGACTCAGAGTCAGAACCCACATCTTATTCAAAGGCTTTTACCTCATCCACTAATGACTTCTTTAAGCGGCAATTAGTAGTTTTATCCAGGGGATCTTATGGAAGTCGCACCACTTCCCGATATCTTTCTTCATCTTCCCATTGTCCTTATTTTCCTACGACTTGGACTGGTTGTCATGAGGTTGCCCATATTTTATCTATCCTTTTTTTTGCGGGTTGGGGCTTCCCTTTCCCTACTTCTACTGTGAGGGGTTCCTAGACCCAAATTGTCGTGTCTTTTGTTTAAGCTTCTGCTCGATTTTGATGACATATCGATAGGCCGCGTCCAAGGATGAGATGTTCAAAAACTTCATTTGTGTATGGATGTATATGTGCAGACCGTCGCGGTACTTGAGCACTAGATGTCTCTTAGAATCTTTGATACCCAACTTGGTGCGTAAGGTATGGAAGACATTGGTGAACGTTGGCACTGTTTGGTCTCTTTCCTACCACAGTGTGGTCCATATTGTATACAAGTCGTCATAACTTCCAACAGGGTAGTATTGTTTCTTAATAGCATCCCTGAAGGAACCCCAAGAGTGTGAAACCGCAAATAATGTGGATCCCTCTATTTCCTTTTTCTCACAAAAAGTCTCCCACCAATCTTTGACATGGGGGATGGCCTTGAGGAGCGCAAATGTAATATTTTCTCTATCGAAAAAGTTGTGGACAGAAAAATACCCTTCTAGAAGGTTTAACCATTTATCTACGACATCCACATCTATTTGACCTTAAAATATAGGAATGTAAAAATTGATCTATACCTTAAAGGGGGTGGTGCCTCCGCTTGAGGTGGATGTGTCGCTTGTCGGAAGTCGTCGAAGGATTTGTGTAAAGTTGTCCATCATCTTGTTCCTCTGTCGCTCAAGGGCTTCCTCGAGTAACATTTTAAAAGTATATCCTATCCCATCATCTTTATTTTCACCCACTATGGATGGTTTCTTGGGCGTGCGAGAGCAGTTTTCCTCAAGAGAAACAAGCTCGAGACCCAACTCTCTATACCCTGACCGTGTCGGGGACATGCATTAAAAAAACAACAAGGAACAGACCGCTCTGATACCACTGATCTGGATTTATGAGCGGAATGAAATGAAACCACAGATTTATAATATTAACACAGAGACACAGTGAATAATAATAGAGATACAGTGAAACTTGACTTCTATTAAATAAGAAATATGCTAAACACTGTAAAATTCAGACTGAAAACAAGCTTGCTAGAATCGTGGCAGCTTATCTCTGAGAAGAGATGTGACAACTACGCTCATTCGCGAGAAGATGAGTACAATGAGGCTCTGAAGGCCTTTTTTACAATAAACATGAATGCCAAAACCCTAGAGATCCAAAAACCTAACCCTAGAAGATGAAGCGCCAAAATTCATGTGGGCCCCGTTGGGGTAAGTTAGTACATCAACTTCCTGGGGTCGTAACTTTTGCATACGATCTTCGTTTATGGTGCACAATATCTTGTTGGAAAGGTATTGATGATGAGCTTCATTAGGGGGCTCAATCAGAGCTTCAACTATCATTGAGGTGTCCAATCGTGAAAAAATGACGTTTAGGCCCTAAAAATTGCCCCGAAAGTTTGGGACCCAAAAAACTGTTAAAATAGTAAGCTGCCAAAAATCTGTTTTGAGCCAGTTGGAAAAGGTGGGTGGACACTGAGATCATCCTGGATCGATTTCTCCTGTGGACTTCATCTCCCTTACATCCTTGCTCTCAATTCATTATGGCCACGTCTTTCATTTATGGTATGGGAAAAACAAAGGCTTTATTACCTCGAAGCTCTCTCGAGATTGGTCTCACCACCCTTTTCCCCCACTGCTCTTCTCATAGATGTTCCCTTCATAACTTCCTATTAATCCTTCTTCCCGTTGCTTTTATCCTTTCCTGTCGTCTCAACTCTGTCTCTTTATTGCAATGGCCAAAGATGGCCACTCTAGTCTTGTCATGGGAGGTTCCTCACACCAAAATAGAGGTTGTTCTGACTCTTGTCTTATCTTTGTTGTTGAAGCTTACCAAGCCCATACCCCTCCCAAAATCAAAGCTGAAATTGATCTCATCGAGGTCGATTTCCACGTCCCAAGGCACTTTGTCTCCGATGAGGAGGTGCTCCAGTTCACTAGCTCCTAGATACAAGACACTGGAAACACTCAGTCTTGGAACTCTCAATATTTGAAAACAGTGGATATCTATTGGCATTTAAAATTATTGATGGGTCGTTTTCTTGTTGAACGACATGAATCTCAGCAGGAGATATTGTTACATCTTGATGACGTCCAGTTACAAGTCAAGCTCCTTGATCACAAGTTGAACATGATGGCGGAGAAGATGGTTGGATTAGACCTGGCGAACCTGGATTATACCCAACCTCAAGTGCCTGTTGTTGAGGGTCATCCTATCACTTAGTTTTTAATTATTTCTATCTTATATAGTTTGTTGTTTATTATAGGAAGTCTAAGCATCTCAATTCCACCTCATGACAATCATCTAAGAAAAAAGCAATAATTAATATTTTGGATAAATAGTAACTAATATTTTGGATAAATAATAGACTTGGGCTTTAAAATGTTCAAACATATAATTTAAAAAAACAAAAATTTCACAAACTTACAAACAATTTGATACATTGTTATTGCTATGGTTTCCCAAATAACAAACAAACAACAAGGATTATGTATAAACTTATTATGGAAAGATAAAGATTGTAGATAGTTTTCTAAAAAAATCTAATAAGAATTCATCATCAACATTACTTATTATTTGATGCTTATGTGTACGTTAACTTTTCTAGAAATTATTATAATATTAAGATGATAATAGCCCAAAGCATTTTAAACTTAAGTTTGTAATTTTATCTTTGCTTTAATTTAAATATTAGATATTTTTATTTTATTAATTATAATATTTAATTTTATTAATTTCTTTTTTATAGTTTGACATTGATTTTTATACTCAAACTCAAATATTCTGTTAATTATTTTTTTTATAATTTTATATTTATATTATATTATTTTATTATGTTAATATTTTTATATCAATTTAATCATTTTTTCAAAATCATATCGATTTTCTTTCAGATTTTTAAATTAATGAGTATAATAATAATCTAATTTTAAAGTGACTAAACCAAAAACTAAATTAATGTATCAAATCTCATTATTTGTAAACAAAAAAAGTTGTTAAATTCTAAGGAACCATTATTTATAGAACAAGAAAGCTCTACGAAAGTGCACCCTTTTAGATTAGATTTTTAGATTAGATTTAAACATGTAGATTTGAAAAAACAACTATTTTTAACCATTAAACCTACCAAAATATTTTCCTAGAATAAAGTTGGCATGAAATATATTATATTTATTATATTTGTTTCACTACAAGTTCATGATTTTTTTAACAATTTGGAAAGCAAAAAAATTAGTATTTTAATTTTCTAAAGTCTAAATTTTAATGATTTTAACATTAAAAAACGTACAAATATAATAATAATCTAATTTTAAGATGATCAAATCAAAAATCAAATTAATTATCAGATCCTATTGTTTATGGAACAAACTAGCTACTAGATTCTACAAAAGTATACTCTTTAAAATTTAAACATTTGACTTAGATAAACAACATCTATTTTTAATTATTAAACCTACCAAAATATTCTACTAAAGTAGAGTTAACATGAAATATATTATATTTAGTTCAATACATATGTATAAATTTAGACGTGGAGATTTCTTAAAACAAAATCTATGTACCCTTCTTAAAGCGTACAAGTTCATGATTTCTTTAACAATTTGGAAAGCAAATGAATTAGTATTTTTTCCAATTTGGAAAGCAAATGAATTAGTATTTTAATTTTCTAAGGTCTAGACTTAGATGATTTTAACATTAAAAAAAACGTGAAATAAATGTGAATCTCTCAAAGGCTGAGAGATGCGTTGAGGATAATTAATGTGGTTGGATACCATCTACAGCTTTATGTGCGGCGGTGAAAGACAGATACCTATTTGGGATAATTTGGAATAAATTAAATTTGAGAAAAAGAAAATTGAAGCCGTTGACAAAAGTTTTATATTGAGGTAGGTTTAAAAAAAAACTATTATTGTAAATTGTAATTTTGTTTATTTAAAAGTGTTATTTAGGATTATTTTTAAAGAAAAAAGCATGTGTGTAAGAAATGGGAGTCTTCTCCTCTGTGCTTTTTGAAAATGAATTTTGATGGCACTTCGAAGGGTAATCTAGGCCCAATAGGAGTAGGAGGAAATTCTGAGATTCAATAAGAGCAGTCTAGAGCATCTTTACTACTAGACTCTACCACAGCTCCAATAATGGATTGAAACTCGTCAGACTCCTCACGGGATTAAGGGTAGTAGCTGACTTCAACCGCAAAACAATAATCGTGGAGTGAGACTCCTACATCCTAATAGCATCCTTAAAGAAAATCCTCAATGGAACACCTATGGAGTGAGTGTCAACTAATTGGTGTCTCTCCTTCGGCTCCTCAGAGGTGGACCAAATCATTCGGGGTAACTCAACCATTATCCCAATCCACATAAGATAAAAGTTAACACAATGGCAGACTATCTTGCCAATGTGGTCATTGATCAGGAACCTAGAGAAGTCCAGAGGCATTGGTAGGAGGTGGGCCCAAGCGAACTCCGTGATAATATAACACGTCTAGTCCTGAATGACAATCCCCTCCTGTGTGGGGTAAAAATTGTGGGAGTCGACAACCCCTAGGTGGGGATTCTAGCTACCCACGCGTCAGCCTAACTGCAGTACCCCCCACTTGGGCATCAGATGATATACATCTAGAAGCGGGCAAATACATATGGTCGTTGAAATGAAAGGACAACAATTAGTAAGGAAAATGACAATCCAGGTAATGGAAGTATGAGAAATTGATTCAGTGGCATGCTTGTTGAAGTGTTCAGGTGGGAATGATGTCCATGGCGTAGCCCCCCAACACAATTGAAATTATGAGCAGACGAGACCGGACTTGGGCTCGTGGGAGAAGGACAAAGTCTGTTAATCATGATAGGAAGCGGAGGCAAGGAAGGGATTCAAGGTTGGAAATAGGTGCCATTAATAAAAGGAGGTGGTCAGGTAACATGCACAACATCATCATTAATTTGGCTTTGAACCTCCCAAAAGTAGAAAATGGGTTTCTGATAGAGTCATGGTGCCTACAAAAAGCAAGGAGGTTGGGGACTCGAGGGTACTCACCACCCAAAGTTGCTCAATCCTATTTTCATGGATTGATTTAAGTCGGGAGATCTCGTCTTTTGAAGGGGATGACATTAGCCAGTGACCACCACCTCTCTGATGGTCGAGGATGGATATTTCGCTGCAGCATAGGGGCATTGTTCAAGACGAAGTAAAACCTCCATGAAGAGACACAACTCAACCATGATCTATGGGTGTGACAGGGGAGGAAAACAAACTCTTCCACTGCCTCTGCTTAGCGATTGAAAAGAGGTCCATGTTAATTATTCAGGAGGCAGTGGTCAAGAAGAGGAAGTTCATATCGAAGGAGGATATTTCGTTGGAAGCCATGGAATGGGTAACAGACCCAGGGCAATCACGAAACAGGGAAACAAAATACTTTTGCGTCACAAAGACTTATTGGATGACCAAAGCTATGGTGGCCTAGGCCGTGGTGCAAAAATACTTGGAGTACTTGGAGAACATAGCCATCCCTAAAGCCAAATTCGAGCTTTTTAGTAAAGTCCAATTCAAAATTCATTTCCACAAGAGGACGTGAGGAGAGCAGAGTGTGCAACAAGGGTACCTGGAGGATAACGCCAATCAGGAGGGGATTAGGGAGAAACCAATTCAGTTGGATAATGACCAGTTGAAACTGAGCAAACGCCTCCATAACAACCCAGTCATGGGAATAGCAATTCTTGACAACCAAAGGATGGACTCGACCCCGAGTTATCTCCAGTCATCTCCCAATCTTTGAATGTTTCAGCAGTTTGTTTTTTTCCTTTTTGCTCCTCCATGGGGAATATTCTATTAAGCCCTAGGTTGAACTCTATAATCATTAATGTTGATCTCAAGAGGAACAAGACCCAACTAGTTTATAGCAGATGTCTCGACAAGTTGTTTAGGAAAAACTCAAGGCCTTACAATTATGGGTTAAAACTCTGATTTCCTTTTATGTAGAGTACTTGGGAATTTCAGTGTAATATTTTGTATATTCTTAATAGAAAACTATAACCTCTTTTTTCTCTAAAAAAAAGTTTTTAAATTTAAATTTTTTTAATAAATCTTATCTCTCATCTAAAACTAATCATACAAAAATTGTTAAAAAAAAAATACATTTTTTATTATTAAATATATTTTTTTCTTAATTATAAAAATGGATTTAATTCATCAAAACCTTTATTGTATCTTAAAAACTTCATCTCTCACCAGAATCTAATTACAAAACCTTTATGATATCTTAAAAACCACATCTCTCATTCTGATTACAAAACCTTTATGATATCTTAAAAACCTCATCTCCCATCACTCATGAGAATCTAATTATATAAGAATTATTGAAATGGATTCAATTACTAAATACCTTAGTGTATTATAACAACATTATTGCACTTAGATTGTAAAATTTTAATCATTGAAATTTATAATTTTAATAATTTAAAAAAAAAATTAAAAACATTGTTGTAAAATTTTAATCATTGAAATTTATGATTTTAATAATTTTTAAAAATATATATATATAAATCATGATTTTAGTAAAAAAATTAAAAATTATAAAAAACAGTATTGCATTCCAATTGTAAAATTTTAGTCATTGAAATTTATGTTTTTAGTAATTCTTTTAAAAATATATAAAAATCATGAAAAATAGTATTTTATGTTTTCTATTTCATCATATAATTTAAAGGTTTTTAAAATTTTTGAATAGATCCAAAATGTCAAAATTACAATGAGGAAAAAATATGTAAATTGCATGTTTTTGGTGAATTCTAGGAAGTAAGAAAGCATTGGGGTTGAGTACATGTGCTACTTCAGATCATCTAACGCTTTCTATTGGGACATGCCCCACACAATTTTTTCCTTACCACCACCCCTGGTTATTTGACCGAGGGCCCATGCAATATGGGAGAATCCCAACACGAACCTACGATAGAAAATTGGCAAGGCCTAAGAAGCTCAGTGAGCGTGGTTGGGGCTGGCTAGTCATGGATGACTTGGATCTTAGCTGGATCAACATGCACACCATGCACATAAAAAATTTAGCCTAGGCACTGGACCATTTCCATGTCAAAGCATCATTTTTCAAAGTTGGCATATAGCTTGTGTTGTCGTAGAGTGTGCAGAACCTGTTGAATATGCTGCAAGTGTTCTGCCCAAGTCTTGTTGTAGATGAGAATGTCATCCAAATACACCACCAAAAAAGAATTAGTGAAATGTCACAAGATATCATCCATCATCCTCATGAAAGTTGTTGGGGAATTTGTCAAACCAAAGGGCATGACCAACCATTCAAAAATACCTTCTTTTGACTTGAAGGCATTTTTCCATACACCTATCTATTCTATTGGGACTTGATGATAGCCAGACTTCAAATCAATCTTACTGAGGTATTTTATTTAGGGCTCAATAATCAATGCAGAGTCACTAGGTCTCGTCTTTCTTCTGCACTAGCATGATTTGGCTTCCACAAGGTGATGAGTTGGGTCGGATATGCCCCTTGTGGAGCAATTCTTGGATCTGACGCTTGATCTCCTCATTTTCTAGCAAAGAGTGGTGATAGACTAGCCCATTGGGTAGCGATGTGTCGAGGGTCAGATCGATGGGATGCTTGACTTGACATTTCAAAGGTACCCTAGTAGGTGATGAGAAGATGTCTTTTTATTCTTCCACGGCCTTATCCACTTGCTTATGTTGTATGGAGAGGTCAGCCACAAAGGCCATGGGTGTGGCTGCGACCTTTCACTCACTCTAAGATAGAATCATGAAGAAGACAAATTTCCTGGTCTGAGAAATGACCTTCCTACATTGCTTGGAAAAGATCAAGGAAATAGCACTAGTCGGGACTACCTCGGGTATCCTGTACAATTTCTTATTCAAAGTAATAATAACACTATGAGGCCTAGACTCATATACAACATGATGTTTCCATAAATAAGTTTGGCCCAAAAGTGTTAAGGTTTAAGCTATTATTAGGTTTCTTTTCAATTCACTAGATAACCATAGCATAGATAGGATCACTGAGAAATACACAATCACAAGAGACACAACATTTATCCTTGGAAACCCTCATGGGGGAGAAAACCCATCAAAAAATTCCTTAATATAGATAGCCAATACAATTCCAAGAGATAACTCAAACAAATACAGAAACTCCTCTCCAAGAAGTGTGCCTCTCTCTCTCTTCTTCTTCTCCAACTACAGCTCCAAACTTGTGCTCTGATGAACAAGTGAGTGTGTATCCAAATGAGGCGCTAGCCTCTTTATTTATACAATCTGGTAGGTGCTAGAGTGAGGTGTCTTTTCACTGGCAGGGCCGACTTCTCAATCTGGGTGGTTATAACCACTTTAATAAAATTATGGGTAGTTATAACCACTTTAATAATATTCTGGGGCCGACTTTTCATTTAGCCCATTACAATTAGGGTTTGAGCAATCCGCAAAACGGGATTTGGTCATTTACAATACTCGACATGATCAATCCGCAAAAGGGGATTGATCTAATGAATAATACATCAATAATAGTTAGAATGCTCTTTGCAGTTACATTATTTCAACACTCCCCCTTAACAAGAAGGATATTCTACAACAACATTAGGTGAGAGAGAGGGAAACATCATCAACAACATCTTGGAACACTGACTACAATATCTATAAATCATCGAAAGTTTTTCTCATCATCAATATCATCATTCACAACAGAGAGATGGAATGGCATCATGATCCTCATCAGCAAGAGGCTAAGGTAATATCATCATCATCTTCAGCATGAGGCTAAAGTAACATCATCATCTTCGGCATGAAAGATGAAATGACATCATCATCATCATAGTCATCTTCAGCAAGGAGTTGAAGTGGCATCATCATAATCAACTTCAGCAAGAAGCTGAAGTGACATCATCATCATCATAGTCATCTTCAGCAAGGAGCTAAAGTGGCATCATCATCATCATCTTCAGCAAGAGGCTAAAGTGGCATCATCATCAACAACTGCATCAACATGGATTAGTATAACACTAAAACATCATCATCATCAATAACAACACAAGGCTGATACAACATCAAAAGCAACAATATCACAACACAAAGGCTGGAGCATCATCAACAACAACATCACAACACAAAGGCCGGAGCATCATCAACATCAGCACTAGGCTGAGAGTCTTCAACATGAGTTTGGCATCACAGCACGAAGCTGGAAACACATCATCACAGCATGAGGCTGATACATCATCACAGCACGAGGCTGGCATGTCATCAGCATGAGGCTGGCATCACAACACTTAAGATGACACATCATCACAGCACAAGGCTAGCACATCATCACAACACGAGGCTGGCATGTCATTGGCACGAGGCTGACATCACAACACTTAAGCTGGCACATCATCACAGCACGAGGTTGGAATCACAAGACAACAATTAAGCTAGAATCACAACGCAACAATTAAGATGGAATCAACAATTAAGTTGGCTTCAACAATTAAGTTGGAATCTCAACATAGCGATTAAGCTGGCATCAACAATTAAGCTGGAATCTCAACACAACAATTAAGCTGGAAGCACAACACTTGGATGGCATCTCAACACAACAATTAAGTTGGAAGCACAACACTAGATTGGCATCTCAACACAACAATTAAGCTGGAAGAACAGCACTAGGCTGGCATCTCGACACAACAATTAAGCTGTAAGAACAGCACTAGGTTGGCATATCAACACAACACTACTCCCCCTATCGAGGGAGGTCCTTTCGGACTATACCGAGATTATCTCGAAAGTGATCAAACTTTACACGAGATAGAGGCTTGGTCAACACATCGGAAACCTGTTCATCCGTGCTAACATATTAAAGCTTTATGGCTCCTCTCTGCACTATGTCACGGATGTAATGGTATCAGATCTCTATGTGTTTCTACTTGTCATGAAATACATGATTCTCTTTCATCTTTATGCAGCTCTGGTTATCACATACTATCGTGGTTGCTTCCATCTCTAGGTCAAATAGACCAGTCAACAACTTATGAATCCATATGGCTTCACAACTGGAAGAACACGCAACAATGTATTCTACTTCCATTGTACTGAGAGCAATGCTTGATTGCTTCTTACTCTGCCATGAGATCATGGTTGATCCCAAACTGAAACAACATCCTGAAGTGCTCTTTCTATCAGAGACACTTCCAACCCAATCTGAATCAATGTACCCACTCAATGTGAAATCATGATCTCCATCATAGCTGAGACCACATTCTAATGTACCCTTAAGGTACCTCATCACATGTTTTGCAGCAACTAGATGAACATGTCTAGGTTCTACCAGAAACTGACTCAAGGTGTTCACGACAAAACAAATATCTGGTCTGGTGTTCTTCAGATACATCAACGATCCAATGATCTGTCTATACAGTGTGGCATTAATCAATTCTGACGAAGTGTCAACTATAAGCTTCAGCTTTGTTTCCATGGGTGTATTCATGGACTTGCACTCCAACAAATCAAATCTCTTCAGGATTTCAACTGCATCCTTCCCTTGGTTAAGGAATATCTTCTTTGTGCTATGCCAAACTTCAAGACCTAAGAGATAATGCATTAGGCCAAGGTCTTTCATCTCAAATTCTGAAGCGAGCTTCTTCTTACATTCGGTGATGAGATTTTCTTCTCCAGTTAAGAATACGTCATCCACATACAACAACAATATCATTGGCTCATCATTCATAACCTTCAGTAAAGGTTAGAATCAACTTTACTCTTGGTAAAGCCCAAGCTCATCAGGAAACTGTCAATTATTCCATACCAAGATCTAGGAGCTTGCTTCAACACGTACAGAGCTTCCTTCAACTAGTAGACATGAGTCTTTCTATCTTCAATATTTAAATCAAAGTTTCTCATTACATTGTACCAATCTGGTACACTTTCTCAGCGACAACTCAATCTACACAAACATGTGCTAGCTCTATGTGCTTTCTGTAAGGCACTATCTGTCTCATTGTCTGGGAGTATGTCCTCTACTCTCTCTTCAACTATTCCTTCTGGAATCTGGGACTCTGCACTTGCAATTGCTCTAAGGTTGAGAATGACTGCTTCATTCTCATTGTGGCTGCTAAAATCTGAGACTAACTCCTCTTATTCTATCACGGCAACAGTTTCATCTGAAACTGAGAGTGGCTCAATAACTGATACTAAAGATAGCTCTTCTTCTTTCATGGAGGTAACTCTATCTTTCATTGTAGTCATGTCTCCATGACCCAACTAGTGTACTGCACCAACTACCACTCAATTTTAAATATGGGGATTGCTCCCCCTGCATCTCATACTATGTATGAATTATGGTGGTTCTGGTTGTCTTCATAAATACTGGAACTATTTCTTCAATAAGTATCTCATCATAGTCTTCTCCCTTTTGCTGGGAGAATCCTCTAGACATACATCAGGATTTGTACATCTGCAACATGTTTGATTTGTATAGATCAATATTGGAAGTCAATACTGACTTCTCTTCTCACGGAAGAATCCATATCCTAGTCTTTCTGAATGGCTTCCTTCTTTGTCACTGAAACGAGGGAATCTTCCCAAGAGATTTCATATCTCCTAAAAGTTTATGAAGCTACAATCTAGTCTTCTCAGGGAATCTGTCTCCCAGTCTTGTAAGTTGTCTCTTCATCTGATCCTTTCTGAGTTCAGGCTTACTCTCGATTTCTTCTGAGTCTACAAGGACTTCATTATCTCTTACAGGTCATACTTGATATTTGAATACCAAATCTAAATACAGAGTTATGCTTCAAACGATATTTGCTTCCCGTTCTAATGTTCAGTCATCTTTGGAGACTTATTCTCCTTTCAATCAATCTTCATATGAGATACTATGAATCTCAAGAGATAGCTTCTTCTTCATCTTCTTTGGTACATGAGTGTATATGGTCATGTACATAGTATGCTTCATGTGTCATATAATATGTTTCCTTCAGCAACCTTCACTATAGCTTCCTCAGAGTTATCACCCATGACCTGAAACAAGGTCAACAAAACAACAAGAAGGAATAGTACTCTTTTGATAATAGTAGATAAAGAAATAGCATGAACAATCGTCACAGTGGATCCTTTAGAGCTTTCACTTGTGACATGTCTAAAGAAAAGATCAAGAGTAAGAAATACAATACATAATGAGGTCAACACTCTTATAGTGTTGTGATCAAACATTCATCCATGGAAACCTGGAACTAACACAAGAGATTTCTCCTAGAGGAGATGTTTGTTTGTATCAGGCGAATGATTACATTAAGCATTTATCTCAATATGATTACATGCTACCAAGTATAATATTCTTCAAAGACTGCTATCTCAACTATAGTGTTTACTTGTAACTTGCCATGTGCAACTTTGAATATTATCAATTTAATCAAACCTAGGACATGTGGCCTCATCTTCAAGAGTGTGTTTATTTTCTTCCAAGTCTCCTTCATTCAAGATGACAAGTGTTTTCTTCAACCTGTCTTTTGTACTAGGACAATATGATATCTTGACAGAAGGTTGGGTTAGAGAATAAACTCTATGGTCTCAACTTTAATCCATCTAATACCTTGACTCAGATTTTGACCAAAGGTTAGAATGATGGTCATAGTTACAACATGCAACACTGATCAAAATAATGTCATAACAACTAGATGTATATCATAATAATCAAACCTGAGTTGCATTATTCTTTTGAATGTGTTGGATCTTGAGATCCTTCTGGGTCTATGGAAAGAGATCCCTTCTCCTGCAAATACCCTTTAACGCTTAACAATTTAAACATATGTGAGTACATACCTCTGATAG
>ML780601.1:835891-846275 GCA_009831015.1 Picea engelmannii
AATGTGTTGGATCTTGAGATCCTTCTGGGTCTATGGAAAGAGATCCCTTCTCCTGCAAATACCCTTTAACGCTTAACAATTTAAACATATGTGAGTACATACCTCTGATAGCATTTGCAGGTAGTGGCACCATCTGGTAGCAGTGAAAATGATCACCAACTCTTAAGAACTTCAAGGGTAATTGCAACTGGTACTATGGTTGATACTTCAACTAGTACTACAACTGCAATTGATACTGCAACTAGTTCTGAGACTGCGACTGCAATTGCAACTTAGGGTTTTATGAGGAAACCCTAATTTTTNCTACTAGTGCAGTCAGATTTCTGAAAATCCAACTTTTACCCCCTCAAACTTGACCAACGGATTTCTGGACCAGTGCTTTTGGTTTTCTGGTACTTCTAGTACTTTTGGTTTTCTGGTTTTCTGGTATCGGTGAAAACTAGGGTTTCACTTTCCGGGAGATCTACCCACTAAAAAGGTGTGTTGAAGGTGCCAAAGAACTCCTTAGGTTAGGGAGAACTTTTCTAGATGGTTTTGAGGCTGAAACTCTTCTTCAATAAAAATCCCTAATTTGCATGTACGACAACAGTGACATTTTTCTCTTTCTCTTGTGAAAGATGCTCTCTTCAGCTTAGCTCTGAAACCATGTTAAGGTTTAAGCTATTATTAGGATTCTTTTCAATTCACTAGATCACCATAGAATATATAGGATCATTGAGAAATACACAATCACAAGAGACACAACATTTATCCTAGGAAACCCTCATGAGGGATAAAACCTAGCAAAAACTTCCTTAATATAGATAGCCAATACAATGACAAGAGATAACTCAAACAAATACAGAAAGTCCTCTCCAAGAAGTGCGCCTCTCTCTCTCTCTCTTATTCTTCTCCAACTGCAGCTCCAAACTTGCGCTCTGATGAACAAGTGAGTGTGTGTCCAAATGAGGTGCTAGCCTCTTTATTTATACAATCTGGCAGGGGTTGGAGTGAGGTGTCTTTTCACTAGTAGGGCCGACTTCTCAATCTAGGTGGTTATAACCACTCTAATAATATTCTGGGTGGTTATAACCACTTTAATAATATTCTGGGGTCGACTTTTCATTTAGCCCATTACAATTAGGGTTTGACCAATCTGCAAAAGGGGATTTGGTCATTTAAAATACCCGACATGATCAATCCGCAAAAGGGGATTGATCTAATGAATAATACATCAATAATAATTAGAATACTCTTTGCAATTACATTATTTCAAAAAAAAGAACATCACAAAATTCAAGGGGAGCAAAATCACACAATACCTCATCTTTGAATCACTTGATGTTGTACGACCGGAGACATTGTTGGTTGACGCAAAGATCGCTTCCTTGGTGGAGCCATCCAACAGTGTAGGGTTGTGGGTGGAGCATTGTTGGCAAGGCTAGCTGCTTGACGACCTCTACTGAGATGAGGTTCTTCTAGCAACCGCTATCAATGATGAAGTGCAGCAGAGTGCCTTTCACCCACATATGTGAATGAAAGAGGTGCTCGCCTTCCTTTGGCTCATCAGGTTCAACGAGCTGGATCTTGGTGGTAGCAATGGTTGCACTAGGTTCCGCGTCAATTATCTATCTCCCCTTTTCTGCTTCTAACTCAAAGTCGAAACCTGCATCTTAATCATAGGCTTCTACCTCTACCACCAATGACTTCTTTAAGAGGCAATCAACAGTGTTATGCCAGGGGATCTTATGGAAGTTGCACCACTTCCCAGTATCTTTCTTCGTCTTCCCATTGTCCTTCTTTGCCTACGACTTGGGGGGGGTTTCCTGAGGTTGTCCGTATTTTATCTGTCCTTTGTTCTGCGGGTTGGGGCTTCCCTTTCCCTACTTCTGCAGTGAGGGGTTCCAAGACACAAACTACTGTGTCTTTTGTTTAAGCTTCTGCTCGATTTTGATGGCATATCAATAGGCCGCGCCCAAGGATGAGATGTCCAAAAGATCCATTTTTGTTTCGATGTATCTATGCAGACCGTCTTGGTACTTGTGGGTGATATTGACATCATCTGGTCACCACGCCAGGGCAGTGACCTTCAACCTCTCCTTATGCTATATTGAAAGAAAATACAAAGTAAGAAAGATAAAAGGCAATTGATGGGCTTAGAAAAAGTGCATTGTGGACAAAGGTACCACTCACCCTCTACAAAGGCACCCATCAATGAGACACTACAACCCCTTATATGTCATGAGCACTATGCCCATTGAGTCTTGACCCCAACCACTCCATCCAATTTACATGGCTTAGAGGGGGGTCTCTTGGAAACTCTTATTGACCTAGGGAAAGATTGACCCAATAGGACACCTTGTCAACCCTCCCATATTCAAGCATCACAAGTCGCATAGTGTCTTTGAGAAATTAATTGTTTGATATGATGATCTTTGATGCACATGCTTAGATGGCTCATTTATTGATTGGATTCACTTATCATGATGTTATGACTTGAGATCCTTGGAGGGCGTGCTCATTTGTCTTTGCAGGACCTAGTTGGTGGACAGTTTTGGGAGAATAAGCCTAGCTTGGGCTTCCATTGGGCTACAAGCCCATAGGTTGGATGCCAAGGGTCCTCATGCCGAATGAGGAATATCAGACTTGGAAGGCCTTGATGATGACTTGGACGACATAGCCTATCCCCCACATGCCAAATGTTTTTCCTAGGAGAGGCAAAACATCACTTTTAGAGGCATGACATCACCTAGGGGGGGTTAAGGATTGGTGGTGGGGTGCCTCTCATTGACACATGAATGTTTTTAGGAGAAGAGGGTATTCACCATGATGATATCATCTAGATTCTTGACATGTGGCCTTTGGAGGCCTACCCATGCTTCTCCAACACCAATGACTTCTTCAAAGTGGAAAAATGTCCCCTAAAGGGGAGACGTCCAAGTAAAATTAGGCTTTATTTGTGCAAAAGTGAAACTTTAATTGAATTGTTTAATATTACTTTGTTAAAGGGGGAAAGATTAGGGTTGTTGACCCCTATTCTTGTGGTTTACCCCTTAAATTATGGACAATTCACCTTGGTGAAATTTTGTATAAATAAGAGATCATAAGATCTCATTTTAACACAACTCTCCCTCATTGTGAGAAGTATCGGTTTGAAATTTTCAATATCTTTGGCTCTATTTGTCTCTTGTGCACTTGTTTATGGCTATCTTGATGAATGGTTGATGGAGGAGTGAGGCGCTAGCCTTGGATGAATGCTTTCTAGCTTTTATGGTGGATTATCTTGGCATCTTTATTGATCTTGGTATGGTCTTTTACTCTTATGCTATCATTCTTTTCAAGTCAATGATTGTTGTGCTTGGAGCTAGGTGGGAAGTATAAGGGCATACACCCCCACCATGGTCTTCATCATTTTATGCTTCATGTTATTGGTTAAACAAGGGTTTTATAAGAGAAGAATAGGGAAATACACCCTATTAGCATAAACCCTAGCTAGAGAAACTTTCCTTGGGAAGTAAAAGGGAATACACCCCCAACAAGGTAGATTTTATAGCTCTTTCTTTATTTGACTCCATTAACCCAATCATAAAGGCACTAGTCATACATTTTTTGCAATGGAGATATAAAATCATTGCCTTGGGAAACGTGAACTTTTATCTTTTGGAAGGTCTCTTGCTTGAAGTTGGTTTGCCTCATTGACAAGAGTCTTCCCCTACTAGGGCATCCTCTCTCTCCCACTACTTGTTGTTACAAACCCTAACCTACAGCCATTAGGGCTGATCTAACCTAGATAAACTACTAACCATAACTCCTAAACTAACCCTAGAATGTCTCTTAAACTTTGCTCATTTACTCTACTAATTAGGGCACATATTTTGGGATAATTGTTGGCATATTTGATGGTGTAATTTGCTGATAAAAGTGAATGAATGTTGCAGCCATAACGATGCAATTTTCTGCAGAAAACACATGTTATAACAACTTTCTTTATTCAGCCTTAAAGTTCCATTTTTCATTCATAATTGATTTCCATACTCATTGATAATATTATTGATTGATCTCATGCTTTACATGTTGATTTGAATGTCTTACTCGCTGATATAAATTGTCATCTACTGCTGCAAATTAGGGACAACAAGATTAACTTGTTGGTCCATACTAACATATATCATTGCAAGTTGGATTTTCTTATGTCTCGGGAAGGTAAAATCATCCGGAGAAGTACTATACCTTTGGGGAAACAATCACTTCACTTACAAGGCATCTCTTCCCACTTTTCACTTCACTTAGACTTGACCTCTAGGGGCTTCACTTCCATTTCTCTCCATCTCCATCTCAATCCCCCTAGGTTCACTGGGATAGCCTCCCTAGAGTGACCTAGTCATCCTTGAAGTGCGGGACCTACATCGAGGTGACATTGGGTGTAGGATTCCCAAGTTGTAGCACTTGCGTTGTGGTTGGGTTGGGATTTTCCCAACCTACAACTTGTGCTATAATAGTCATAACTTCCAACAGGGTAGTATTGTTCCTTAATAACATCCCTGAAGGAACCCCAAGTGGATGCAAATGAAAATAATGTGGATCCCTTTATTTCCTTTTTCTCACATAAAGTCTCCAACCAATATTTGACATGGAGGACGGCCTTGAGGAGCACAAATGTAATATTTTCTCTATCGGAAAATTTGTGGACAGAAAAATACCCTTCTGGAAGGTTTAACCACTTATCTATGGCATCCAGATCTATTTCACGTTCAAATATAGGAATATCAAAATTGATATGTACCTTGAAGAGGGCGACGCCTCTACTTGAGGTGGATGTGTTGCTTGTCGGCAATAGTCGAAGGATTTGTGCAAAGTTTTCCATCATTTCATTCCTCTGTCGCTCAAGGACTTCCTCAAGCAACATTTTGAAAGGATCTCTTGTCCCAACGTCTTTATTTTCACCCACCATGGATGGTTTCTTCGTCGTGCGAGAGAAGTTTTCCTCAAGAGAAACAAGCTTGAGACCCAACTCTCTATACCCTATCTGCGTCGAGGACTTGCATTAAAGAAAACAACAAGGAGTAGACCGCTCTGAAACCACTGATCCAGATTTATGAGCGGAACGAAATGAAACCACGAATTTATAATATTAACACAGAGATATAGTAAAACTTTACTTCTATTAAATAAGAAATATGTTGAAAACTGTAAAATGCAGAGTGAAAACAAACTTGCTAGAATGGTGGCAACTTATCTCGTTCACAAGAAGATGAGTAGAATGAGGATCTGAAGGATTTTTTTACAATAAACATGAATGCAAAAACCATAGACATCCAAAAACCTAACCCTAGGATATTAAGCGCCAAAAGTCATGTGGACCCTGTTGGGGTAAGTTAGTACATCAACTTCTCGGGTTCGTAACTTTTGCATACGATCTTTGTTTAGGGCGCATGATAGCTTGTTGGAAAGGTATTGACGAGGAGATTCATTTATGGGACTCAATCAAATTCTTCAAATATCATTTATGTTCCCAATCATGAAAAACATCGTTTAGGCCCTCAAAATGGCCCCGAAAGTTTGGGACCTGAAAAACTGTTAAAAATAGTAAGTTGCCAAAAACTTGTTTTGAGCCAATTGGAAAAAGTGGGTGGCCACCGAGATCCTCCTAGATCGATTTAGCCTGTGGACTTCATCTCCCTTACATCCCTACTCTCAAGTCATTATGGTTGCATCTTTCATTTATGGTATGGGAAAAACAAAGGCTTTATCACCTCGAAGCTCTCTCGAGCTTGGTCTCGCCACCCTTTTCCCCCACTTCTCTTCTTGTAGATGCTCCCTCTACAACTTCCTATTAATCCTTCTACCCATTTCTTTTACCCTTTCCTGTCGTCTCAACTTTGTCTCTCTGTTGCAATTGCCAGAGGTGGCCACTCTAGTCGTGTCAAGGGAGGTTCCTCGCACCAAAATAGAGGTCGTTATGACTCTCGTCTTATCTCTGTTACTGAATCTTGCCAACCCCATACCCCTCCCAAAATCAGATTTGAAATCGATCTCGTCGAGGCCGATGTCCACTTCTTGAGGCACTTCGTCTTGGATGAGTAGGTGCTCCAGTCCACTAGCTCCTAGATACCAGAAACTGAAAACACTTAGGCTTGGAACTCTCAATATCTGAAGACAATGGATATCTATTGGCATCTAAAATTGGTGATGGGTTGTGTTCTTGTTGAATGACATGAATCTCACTAGGAGATATTGTTGCAGCTTGATAACGTCCAGTTACAAGTCAAGCTTCTTGATCACAAGTTGAACCTGATGGCAGAGAAGATGGTTGGATTGGACCTAACGAACCTGGATTATCCCCAACCTTAGGTGCTCGTTGTTGAGGGTCATCCTATCACTTAGTTTTTAATGATTTCTATCTTATATAGTTTTTTGTTTATTATAGTAGGTCTAGGCATCTCAATCCCACCTCATGGCACTCATCTAGGAAAAAAACAATAACTAGTATTTTGTATAAATGGTCATCTCAGACTCTAAAATGTTCAAGCATATAGTTTTAAAAGACCAACATTTCACAAACTTACAAACAAATTGATACATTGTTATTGATCTAGTTTCCCAAATGACAAACTAAGAACAATGATTTTGTATAAACTTATTATTGCAATATAAAAATTTTAAATAGTTTAAAAAATATATATAATAAGAATTCATCATGAGCAATACATATTATTTGATGCTTGTGAGTACGTTAACTTTTCTAGAAATATATTATAATATTAAAATGATAATAGCCCAAAGCATTTTAAACTTAATTTTATCTTTAGTTTAACTTAAATATTTTTTTTTTAATTATAATATTTAATTTTATAATTTTGTTTTATATTTAATTTTATAATTTTTTCTTTAGTTTAATTTAAGTATTAATTTTTTTTAATTATAATATTTAATTTTTTTAATTTCGTTTTTATAGTTTTATATTCATTTTCATATTCAAACTGAAATATTTTATTAATTAATTTTTTCACAATTTTACATTCAAACTCAAATATTCTATTAATTAATTCTTTCACAATTTTACATTTATAATAGAATATTATATTATGTTAATATTTTTACATTAGTTTATTTTTTTCAAGATAATATCAATTTTTTTTTTTTTGTATTTTTAAGTTCATTAGTATAATAATAATTTAATTTTAAGGTGATTAAGTCAAAAATCAAATTAATTATCAAATCTCATTGTTTGTAAAACAAGTTAGCTACTAAATTCTACAAAAATATACTCTTTAAAATTTAAACATTTGACTTAGAAAAAAAACATCTATACTCTTTAAAATTTAAATATTTGACTTATAAAAAAAACATATATTTTTAATCATTAAACCTATCAACATATTCTACTAAAGTAGAGTTAACAAGAAATATATTATATTTATTATATCTATTTTTAATCATTAAACCTACCAAAATATTCTACTAAAGTAGAGTTAACAATAAATATATTATATTTAATCTAATGAGTGAGATTGTTGTGGTTGGGATTTTCGGTTTTGATCGGAAAAGCCACAGTGTTGTCAATAAATTGTCGACGTTTCAGATCCAGATCAAGATCCATCTTCAAGACAAAAAACCTAGGTTTAAGAAAAAGGGAAGAGCTGGTATAAAAATTTAAGAATCCACTTTTTACCTATTAACTAAACCCTAGAACATTAAATGTTAAAATATAAATAAAAAACCCTAAAATTATTAATAAACTATTATAACCTTTAATATACAAAAATTTAATAAACCCTAGAAATATCTTAGAAAATAATCAAATTTATTAAATAATTCTACTTAGTCGACACTAAAAACTTTCCCACTTCCAGTATTTATACCAGTTCTTCTCTTTTTCTTAAACCCGAACTTTTTGTCCTGAAGATGAATCCTGATCTTGATCCAAAAATTTAATTCACCACATATTTATTATATTAAATTTAGTTCACCACATATTTATTATATTAAATTTAGTTCACCACATATGTATAAAACAAAGATGTAGCCTTCTTAAAGCGTACAAGTTCATGATTTCTCTAACAATTTGGAAAGCAAATAAAATATTTATTATATTAAATTTAGTTCACCACATATGTATAAAACAAAGATGTAGCCTTCTTTTTTTTTTTTTTTTTCCAATGGAAATTAACCCGCTGGGAACCCACCCCGATACTTCCCCACATAGTGGATGATATGGGAGTGGAAAGCAGCAGCCCGAGGGACTCGTAGCCAGGCTTGAACTCGTGACCTCTCCCCAACCTAGGAGAGTGTGCGCACGTTCTCGCCAATCGAGCTATCCCTCGTGACTGGATGATGTAGCCTTCTTAAAGCATACAAGTTCATGATTTCTTTAACAATTTGGAAAGCAAATAAAATAGTATTTTAATATTCTAAGGTCTAGACTTTAATGATTTTAACATTAAAAAAAACGTGAAATAAATGTGAATTTTCCAAAGGCTGAGAGATGCGTTGAGGATAATTAATTTGGTTGGATACCATCTACAACTTTATATGCGGCGGTGAAACAGAGATACCTATTTGGGATAATTTGGAATAAATTAAATTTGAGAAAAAGAAAATTGAAGCCGTTGACAAAAGTTTTATATTCATGTAGGTTTATAAAAAAACCATTATTGTAAATTGTATTTTTGTTTATTGAAAAGTGTTATTTAGGATTAGTTTTAAAAGTTTTAAGATTTAGAAAGAAGCATGTGCACAAGAAATGGAAGTCTCCTCCTCTGTGATTTTTGAAAATGAATTTAGATGGCGTTTTGGAGGGTAATCCAGGTTCACCATGAGGAAATTCTGAGATTCAACAAGAGCACTCTAGAGCATCTTTACTATCAGACTCTATCACAACTCCAATAATGGAGTAAAACTCGTCGGACTCCTCACAGGATTAAGGGTAGTAGTTGACTTCAACCACAAAACAATAATCGTGGAGTGAGACTCCCAAATCCTAATAGCATCCCTAAAGAAAACCCTCAATGGAATGCCTCTTGAGCGAGTGTCAACTAATTGGCGTCTCTCCTTCAACCCCTCAGAGGTGGACCAAATCATTCGAGGTAACTCAACCATTATCCCAATCCACGTAAGAATAAAATTCAACACAGTTGCAGACTATCTTGCCAATGTGGTCATTGATCAGGAACCTAGAGAAGTCCAAAGGCATTGGTAGGAGGTGGGCCCAGGCGAACTCTGTGATAATATAACATGTCTAGTCCTGAATGACAATCCCCTCCTGTGTGGGGTGACAAATGTGGGAGTCGACAACCCCTAGGTGGGGATGCCAACTACCCACGCGTCAACCTAACTACAGTACCCCCCACTTGGGCATCAGAGGATATACATCTAGAAGAGGGCAAATACATATGGCAACTGAAATGAAAGGACAAGAATTAGTAAGGAAAATGACAATCCAGGTAATGGAAGTATGAGAAATTGATTCAGTGGTAGGCTTGTTGAAGTGTTCAGGTGGGAATGATTCCCATGGTGTAGCCCCCCAACACAGTTGAAATTATGAGAAGACGAGACCGGACTTGGGCTCATGGGAGAAGGATGAAGTTCGTTAATCATGATAGGAAGCGGAGGCAAGGAAGGGATTCAAGGTTGACAATAGGCGCCATTAATAAAAGGACCTGGTTAGGTAACATGCACAACATCATCATTAATTTGGCTTTGAACCTCCCAAAAGTAGAAGACGGGTTTTTGAGAGAGCCATGGTGCCTACAAAAAGCAAGGAGGTTAGGGACTCTGGGGTACTCCACCACCCCAAGTCGCTCAATCATATTTTCATGGATTGATTTAAGTCGGGAGATCTCGTCGTTCGAAGGGGATAACATTAGCCAGCGACCATCGCCTCTCTGATGGTCAAGGATGGATATTTCGTTGCAGCGTAGGGGCATCGATTCAAGACGAAGTAAAACCACCATGAAGAGACAAAACTCAACCATGACCTATGGGTGTGACGGGGGAGGAAAATAGACTCTTCCACTGCCTCTGCTTAGCGATTGAAGAGAGGGCCATGTTCATTATTCATGATGCAGTGATCAAGAAGAGGAAGTCCATATCGAAGGAGGATATTTCGTTGGAAGCCATGGAATGGGTAACAGACCCAGGGCAATCACGGAACATGGAAACAAAATACTTCTGCATCACGAAGACTTATTGGATGACCAAAGCTATGGTGGCCTAGGCCGTGGTGCAACAGTGGTTGGAGAACAAAGCCATCCCTGAAGCCAAATTCGAGCATTTTTGTAAAGTCCAATTCAAAATTCATTTCCACGAGAGGATACCAGGAGACTAGAGTGTGCAACAAGGGTACCTAGAGGACAATGTCGATTAGGAGGGGACCATAGAGCGACCAATTTGGTTGGATGATGAC
>ML780601.1:893812-914655 GCA_009831015.1 Picea engelmannii
TGTCGAATACTTCTGACTTTTGTTTCAAGAAGTAAACCCAAGTTATTCTACTGAAATCATCAACAAAGAGTAAAAAATATTTGCAACCACCGAAAGAAGTTTCGAGGGGTCCACAAACATCACTGTGAACTAGTTGCAACCGTTGATTGGCACGCCATGAACTTGTTGAAAAACTTTCTCGATTCTGTTTGCCATAAATGCATGCTTCACATCTTGAACTATCCTTTTTGAAAGTGGGAAGTCCCTTAACCATCCCTTGTTTTTGCAATTGAGACAGACTTTCAAAGTTGAGATGTCCATATCTCACATGCCACAATCTGATAGGAGAGATACCTGTACTGACTGATCCTGCAAAGTCTGAATGTATTGGAATAACTGTTCCTTTCATCCTTAACAGTTTTTCGTCTTCATATCCCGTCATCACTGTTTTCATATTTTGTTTGACTGAATTTATCTTCACCAAGACATCTTCCATAATTACCTGATGTCCTGATTGTCGAATTGTGACTAAAGACAACAAATTCTTTTTGAAAGTGGGTACATACCATACATTAGAAATTAGTCGTTCTCCAATATCAGGCAAATAAACTTTAACGACTCCTTTTCCATAAGGAGTATGTTGAGTATTATCTGCAAGAAAAACAGAATTAAGATGACATTCTTTAAAATCCCAAAAGAATTCACGTTTGAAATTCATGTGTTGAGATGCCCCTGAATCTAAAATCCAAGCATCTTCATCATCACTTTGAAAGTCATTTGAAATTTTTAATGTTGAAGATGAGGTAAACACATATTCTGAATCATCATCCTGTCGATCATTAGCAAATTGTGCCGTGTTTTGATGAAACTTGGCGATTTTATCAATGGAAGTGTGACAATCTTCTGCATAATGACCGACTTTGTTGCACCTTCTGCAAACAATTTGACTTAAGTCTCTCCCTCTGCCGAAATTCTGTCCTCTGCCTCTGCTTTGATTTCTGGACGGAGTCTGTCCTCTGCCTTGAATGGTGCCTTGAAAAGAGCCTCTGCCTTGACTATTTCCTCTTGCATGAAAATATCCTCTGCCTTGATTGTTTCCTCTACCTTGAAAAGACCCTCTTCCTTGACTGTTGCCTTTGCCTTGACTATTTCCTCTACCTTGAAAATTTGTATCTCTATGTTGACCTCGTCCATGAACTTGAACAAAATTTCCTCTTCCCCTGCTGCTATAACTGTCACTGGAAGTCTTACTTGTGCTTGCTTCTGAGAAAAAAACATCTTCGCCAACTTGTTTTTTTTTTCCAAAAGTTTTATTGTGTTGTGATAATAGTTCACTTAGTTCATCAAATGTAAGCTTGTCTAACTTTCCAGTGACTTGTAAAGTCTCCAAAAAATGTGTATAAGAAGAAGGCAATCCATCTATTAAGATTGTAGTCATAAAACTATCATCCACTGCTTGAAAACCCGCATTTAATATTTCTTGCTTAATGTTTTTAAGTCGGGAAATATATTCATGGACATCACCGCCTTCCGTCAATTTTTGTTGAAGCAACTTTAATTGAAGATCAACTTTCTTGGATTCAGGTTGAGTATCAAATAAATATTTAAAAACTTTCAAGGCAGACCACGCATCAGTCGTATTTTCAATATGCACATACATCTCATCATTAACTGAAGATTTAATAAGTGCTAATGCTTTGGCATTTTTAACTTCCCATTTTGCTAATGTCGCTGCATCTGTCGGCTTAGTGGGCTTAATATCTTCATTACAGATATCACGCCAAATTTCATTGTAAATGAGAGTGCTTTCAATGAGTCGTTTCCATGTTTTGTAAGATTTTGTGCCTTCAAGTTTATCTGAGTCGGAGAATAAATTAATTAATTTCGACATTGTAGTTTAGTGAATGTACGCACCAGAAAGAATCATGCCAAGAAATATGAAGATGAACAACACACCAAACACATCACACCAAAAACGATCTATCGTGGCTTGGCCTTGACCCTCGTATAGTTGTTGAAAAAAAAAGGAAAAAATGACTGAGCTTTGTACTTGGCTCCAGTCAAATTCCAAGGAACTTTGAAAATTTTAAACTTTTACAAAAAAAATCTGGCAATCTTGCCCCCCCTCAAAGTAAAAACAAAAATTACTTCGAGTTACAAAATGAATGCATCCTTTATGCACTTGGATGACAGCCAAGTTTGAAGTGACCTGCAAAAGCACCAATTTACATGAATTTATTCCCACTTATGAAGACTTGCGCGTTAAAAGACATGCTTTACAATAACCTTGCGAAGAACCTCAAGCTGCAAAAATTGCTTATTTTTAAGCAGCACCAGTTCCCTTGCCCGTGTTTTTCTGAATCTTCTTCAACGAAGTTTCACTTTAATTCTGTGGTAAACATGGAAATCCTGCCTCAATATCAAGTGTGCTCAACTAAGATGAACTTCGTGTTAGCTTTTCTAAGAAACTTTATCTGACAAAAGGCATAAGAGATCAAAACAAAACTGATAGAAGATGGAAAAATGACAGGCATATTCAATTTAATGTCCCACGCTTTCACTAATTTCTCAAGACTCCCACAATTTCCATGATCGAGATCAGATCCGTCTGTAAGGATCCATCTGCAAATAGAGATCCGTCAGCAAAAAACTGAATGGTAGCGGCCTCCTTTATCTTGTCAGCTCTTCTTACAGATACTGGTGCACCGTTTCAATTTTCAAGGAACAAGAAACACACGCAGATGCAGGGATTCAAGAAACAAATGCTACGTTTCGATTTTCTGGCAGATTAAATGGCGAGTTTCATCAATATCTCAAGTCAGCGACGATTCTCTAGCAAGCAGATCTCAATTTTGGAACTTCCTTCACCGTTTCCCCTCAATAGTCGGGCAGGAAAATCGATCCACACACATCAATATTTGCACATGATTAATACACACAAAACAATGGATTGTATTATTTCCGGATTGGAATGAAAGGCAATGTTGTTTTTTTGACTGAAATATCACCCCACACGTTTTAAACACGCGTCCTCTATCACCTCATGCGATTTAAACACGCGTTTTTTTTTAAACAGTAAACAAATGTACAGTTTGCTATTGATTGTATAAGTCTGATAACAGAAAAGTCCAGTGTGCTCGAGGTAAGCAGATCGAAATCCCAATCATCCAGGACTGAATTACAACAGGTCAACACATGCGTTTTGATATTGATGCAAACGACATTGTGACTGTATCTGAAGAAAGCAAAGACTAGTGATGATGATGAAGGCAGAGATCAGGCAGTAGAGGCTAATAGAATCCAGAAACAGAGGTGATACTTGGCAGTTCAGTTACTCATGGCTCTGTTACTCAGCATTTCCGTGTACATAAAAAAAAATGAAACTAGCAGGTGAAACTAGCACATGCGGGCTTGCACACAGGGAAAAACTAAACACTGAAGAATGTATTGAATCATGTGCTGAAATTACTTAGAAATTACACAACATTTAATGGCAGAAGACTGATTTTTCAAAACAAGAAATTACTATGCCAGAAACTAATTCGCCATGGACAAATTTATCAAATTTCAGGAATTGCAATTTGCAAAAATCAATTTTTCTAAGTCTGCTGACTAAAATCTGAAAGTAACAACAAATTTCTTTTCTCTTTTTTTTTTTTAAATTTGAACAATAACTGACCGATTTACTGACAGAGTATTCGCCGACTTTCCTTGGTCTGTAACGCTGGAATCTCTTCTGCAGATCAGCAAATCTCTTCTTTAGTTGTCTAGGACAAAATTGTCCAGGAAATCTACGAACACCCCATTTATCAGAGGCATAAATGTAGGCAGTGCACTTGTCAACCCAAAAGGCACCATCACAAATTTATAGTGTCTATACCTTGTCTGAAAGGTTGTTTTTCTAATGTCTTTTTTTTTATTGTCACTTGATGATATCTTGACCTCATGTCAATTTTGGAAAATATCTTTTCTCCTTTCAGCTGATAAAAAAGATCATCAATCCTTGGTAAATGATACTTATTCTTGAATGTAACTTTTTTTAGCTATATGAATTCGATACACAACCTCAAATTCCATATTTTTTCTTAATGAAAAGAATTGGGTCACCCCAAGGAGAAACACTTGGGCATATGTACCCTTTCTTCAATTAATCTTCTAATTGCATTTGAAATTCTTTTAGCTCTAGCATGCTCATTCTGTAGGGAGTCTTGGATATTGGGGTAGCTCCAGGAATTAAGTCAATAGAGAAATATATATCCCTCTTTGGTGGCAATCTTGGCAACTCCTCAAACACATTTTCAAACTCCCTCAATGCTGGACAATATTCAAGACTTGGCTCTTTATCCTTCATTGGATCTTCCATATGGGATGCATATATTTGGCACCCTTTTTTTAAAAATTATTTTCAACTACAATACTGAAATACATCAGACAAATATAGGCCTTGGAATACATTGCATTGTCTTGGATTTCCCTTCCTCATCAAGACATGTGAAAACTTTGTTATAGCAATCTAAAATAACATGATACTTTTCTATCCAATCCATACTAATCAAGCAGTCATAAGACCCAAGTGGTATGATGCTTAAATGTGACTTAGTGTTAATTCCATTCATGTTTATAGGGAATTATTTAACAAGATCATTAATTATTCTCTTGGTTCCAATAGCTAGCTGAAAAAACCAACACTCTTACATATTATTGTCATAATATTGCTCTGACAAGTACTGCTGCTGAAAAATATTTCTCTTCAAGAGAAATATTTCTTGAACTACTTCTAAGAAATTACCTTCACCTTCTTCACTTGATCCCACCACATAGATGTGATCTAGGTGGATATCGGTGGCCACCCACCTTTTCCAACTGGCTAATAATAGTTTTCTGGCAATTTTGGTAATTTACTATTTTTAGCAGTTTTTAACTTTCAGGGCCATTTTGAGGGCCTAAATAAAGTTTTTTTCAGGATCAAGCTCCTCAATAATAGCTAAACGCTCTGATTTATCCCCCAAAATGAATCTCCTCGACTATACATTTCCAACGAGCTATCGTACACCCAAACAAAGATCGTATGCAAAAGTTACTCCCCCAGGAAATTGATACACCAAACTACCCAAAACGAGGTCCACAAAATTGTTGGCTTTTCATCTTCTAGGGTTAGGGTTTTGGATTTTATTTATGATAAAAATTTCTTTGGAGCCTCATTGTAAAATCATATTCTTGTGAATGTGAGTAGAAGACACATCTCTTCTTAGAGATAAGCTCCCACCATTCTAGCAAGTCTTTCACTCTGCATTTTTATAGTCTTTGTACATTTTCGCTCATTAATAGAAAATTGTATATTATTGTATATTTGTGTTTATGGTTGCATCTTTGATACATTTTTGGTATATTATTGGATATCTGATATATCTGTTTACGTTTCTTTATTCTATCTTCGCTCTCATTTCGTGCCTAAAATAATCCAGATCAGTGGTATCAGAGAAGGTTGCTCTTGATTATTTTTCAGTGCATGTCCCCGACGAGGTCCGAGTATAGAAAGTTGGGTCTCAAGCTTGTATCTCTTGAGGAAAATCGATCTCGCACACCCAATAAACCCTCCATGGTGGAAGAAAATAAAAACGACAGAGCAGACGATTCTATTAATCTATTTCTTGAGCAATTTCTCACGTGACAAAGGGATGAAATGATGGAGAATTTTTCCCACATCCTTCAATGCCTACCAATAACAACATGCACGCCTTCATCAAGCAGACACTTTGGAGGCACCTCACCTTTCAAGTTACAAGTAAATTTTGATATTCCCATATTTGAAGGATAGATAGATGTGGATGCCCTAGAAAAATGGTTAAATCTGCTAGAAGGTTATTTCTCTGTTCATAATTTATTCGACAAGGAAAAGATCAACTTTTGACTCCTTAAGGCTCTCTCCCATGTCAAACATTGGTGGGAAACTTACTGGGAGAAAAGATCCATAGAGGAGTCTGGAATATATGGGGCTGAGCCCACTTGGGATTTTTTTGTGGATGCGGTAAAGGAATAATATTACCCTGTTGGAAACTATGAGGACTAGTACATGAGATGGACCACACTATGACAAGAGAGGGGCCAAGAAGTTTCAGAGTTCAGCAATACCTTCCATACCTTGCGCACCAAGTTGGGTATCAAAGACTCTGAACGACATTTGGTTCTGAAATACTGTGGGGCTCTACACAGATACATCCAAACTGAAATGGATTTTCTGGACATCTCATCACTCGATGCTGCTTATCGATATGTTGTTAAAATCAAGAAGATATTTAAGCACCAGAAAAAATGGGAGTTCGGGTATGCAGATCCACAAAAACCAAAGTATGATAAATACGACCCTAACAAACAGTCTCTCAAAAACCAGTCCAAGCCACAGGAAAAGAAGGGTCACAGAAAGACGAAGAAGGACACCGGAAAATGGTGTGATTTCCACAAAATCTCCTGGCACAACATCGATGAATGTCACTCAAAATAGTCATTGGTGGCCAAGATCAAAGACAAGGAGCCGAAACCTGATTCAAAATATGATTCATAAAATACTGATAAAAGACAGATCATTGACATAGACCCCAATGCTATTGTCGGGACATCAACAATTCAACCAGAAGAACCAACAGATCGTGAAGAGAGGGAACACCTTTTTCATTCACAGATGTGGGCGAAGGGGACCCCGCTGCATTTTATTTTTGATAGTGGAAGCCAGAAGAATCTCTTCTTAGCAGAGGTCATCAAATTGTTGGGATTGTCGACAACACCACACCCACAACCATACAACATCGGGTGGCTTCACCAGGGATGAGATCTTCGTTTTAGCCAGCAGTGCTTATTGTCATATGGCATCCAACCCTTCAAGGATGAGGTATTATGTGATGTTTCCCCCTTGGATGTCTGTGATGTTCTCTTGGGCCAGCCATATATGTGGAAGCACAATGATATTTATGAGTCTCAACCTCATAGTGTCATTGTTACTCTAGGGGGTCATCTCTACAAGATACCAGAGGTAATTATGACTATTGTCCCACCTAAACAATGCCGCAAGGTAGTATCTCATACTACAAAATTCAGCTTCTTCATAGTCTATTCAAAGAGTGAACAAAATAACACCACTGCAACCTTAGTCCAAGCACCTTCTATCTAACAGAAGTAGGTAGAAAAGATTACAACAGAGTGTAAAGTTTCCTTCTGCACACATGCATCTCATGTATCCAGACTGATTAAAAAGGTCCAACCCTTCCAACCACAGGTTTGTGACAACCTTCAATAAGCTAAGCAACACAACTTCTCCAACAAGGCAAGCAGCTCATCAAGATGCAGATTCAACAAACACTTTTCCCTCTCCCTCGGGCACTCAACAAAATGGATACCATTGCTTCCTAAGGAGGGAGAATTGATCTAGGTGGATATTGGTGGCCACCCACCGTTTCCAACTGGCTCAAAACAATTTTCTGGCAATTTTGGTAATTTACTATTTTTAGCAGTTTTTAACTTCCGGGGCCATTTTGAGGACCTAAATGATTTTTTTTAGGATCGAGATTCTCAATGATAGATGAAGGCTCTAATTGAGCCCCCAAAACCAATATCCTTGACAATACCTTTCCAATGAGCTATTGTGCATCACAAACGGAGATCGTATGCCAAAGTTGCCCCCAAGAAGTTGATACACCAAACTACCCAAAACGGGGTCCACAAAATTGTTGGATTTTCATCTTCCAGGGTTAGGGTTTTGGATTTTATTTATTATAAAAAGGCCTTTGGAGCCTCATTTTAAAATCATCTTCTTGCGAATGGGAGTAGCGAACACATCTCTTCTCAGAGATAAGCTACCACCATTCTAGCGAGTCTTTCACTCTGTATTTTTACAGTCTTTGTACATTTTCGCTCATTAATAGAAAATTGTGTGTTACTGTATCTCTGTGTTTATGGTTTCATATCTGATACATTTTTGGTATATTATTGGATATCTGAGATATGTCTGTACATTTCTTTATTATATCTCTGCTCTCATTTCATGCCGAAAATAATTCGGATCAAGATGCCTTTCCTTGAAGGTGGTAGGATACAATCCTGGAATCTGTATTTGATGATTAATTATGAAATTGGAAATGTTTCATCATTCCTAGAAACCATGATTTTACATATTCTCCTCTCTTTTTCTCTCCATCAAAATATGGTATATTGATTTTCCTCAACTCCCCTTGCAAGCTATCTGATCCATGTCTACTTATTTGATGCCTGACATGATACATGATTGGGATACTTGTCGACCTTGAACATGCATATGATATTTTGTTCGAATTCCTCGAGGAATGATGATGTTGATTCCTGTTAATACTCCTTGACCATCTAGATTATCCATGATCATCTCTTCTATCATGAGATCTAGATGCTCCCACTTTCCTTGCACTAGCTTCCTTATTTTTGTCTGAATATTATTTGTTGAATCACTTATGCAACATATTCATGCTTTTAAGTATCTCTTCCTAAGCCTTAATAGTCCTTTCATTATAGGTCCTATAAATTTTCACTTCTCTTTGCAGGTTTCTCATAGTTACAGGCTCTTACCCGTCTCTTCTTCCATTAGACTCAGTCTCAACATTTCCCATGATGAAATGAAGATCTATGATCTCTTCTTCATGGTTTTAGGATCCTTGAGCATCCTCCATATATCTAGTTCTCATATAGGAACTAAAGTGTGCTTTCTGTATCTCTAATTCTTCTAGAATGTGCATGCACTAATTATTGTTAGAATTAAGCATATTGCAAAATGTTTGTTAATTAAATTATAGGATATTCTTCACATCATTTGATGAATAACACAGTGCACCAAGACATTGGTAACCATCAACATTCACGTTCTAAGTGGAAACTTACAACATTCACGTATTGGTGAATGTTGACCATCAACCCATTTCCTTTGGTAACCGATTGCAACACATTGATGAACCGACTGACTTGACCATTGATCGTCGACCGTCGATGATATTCATTAGCGGATGAAAATCCTTTCCAATTTATCCAACCCGACCATTAGCTCGTTGACGATCAGTTTTTCTTCTTGGCTGACAAAAACACCTCTCTAATTCAGTTGACCTGACCATTAACTGTCGACCATTTCTTGGTTGACGTGGAAACTGCTGACATGGCATGAAACATGGATTCTGACATGGCATGACATGTCATATTGGGGTGTCAACTTGGATAACATGGAATTCCACATGGATAAATAACATGGCATGACAAGTGGATGTTGATGTGATGTGACACATCATCATCCTCTTTTCTTCATCGATTGTTAGTAATTTCTCTTGGATGACCCGAACACCTTGTCGAATCGACCATTGATAATTTCTCTTGCCCAATAAAATAAAATCACCAAATCGTCTGACCCAACCATCAGTCCATTGGGAATTCACCATCCCTCTTACCCAATTAAAACACTTGGCTAATTCTATCAACCTGTCTATCAGTTCATTGGTCATCAACCATTCCTCTTGCTCGATTAAAAAGATTTGTCGAATCGATCAACACGACCATTGGTCCATCAATCATCATCCATTTTCATTGGTGACTAAACACTTCTCCTCTTCGGCTAACCTAACCATTAGTCATTGGTCGTTGGATATTTCCTTTGGCCAACTCCAACACTTAGAAAACTTTGTTCGAAACTCTGATGAATCTCGACCATCTATCTCCCAATCAAAATTATGTGAACCATTGGTTCTTCAAACTTCTCCCAACTCTATTGACGAACCTCAACTGTTGATCAGATCGATTTCACAAACCTCTGAAATGAATACTGGCCCTTGATCATCCACAACCTCCCAACGACTGACAATGAATTTGGACCATTTTCGAAATAGTCGAAAATGAATCTCGACCATCGATTTGATCCTTTTTCCAAATGGAAAAAAATGGATCATGGCCATTGATCGGTCAGACCTTAGAAACCTATGAAATCCTTATAAATTTTTAAATTCATAAAAAAGAATCTAGGATGTCAATCTCAATATCAGACGTGATCTTGGTCATCGATTCATCAAACTCTCCCAGTTCTATTGACCTCCATTAAAATGTGATTTTCAACCTTGCAGGTTGAATATAACTCTGCAATTTGACTGATTGATTCCATTAAACATCTCAAATAGTCCTTAGACAATTATATCTTTAAATGTTCTCATGAATTTGGGAATTTCTCTCTGGTTATCATCGTTGCCCCTCCAAATTTTTCATAGATCAAATATGTAACTTCAAATTTACTCAAATTCATAACAGTTCTTGGCCCATACGAATCTAGTGTTGAACTTAAGCTCTGATACCACTCTATAAAGTATCCATCCCCAGCTGGGTCATGTCACTGCTAAAACGAACCAATAAAAATTTCGTATACTAAACCTAAACGCAGAAATAACACACAACTTGACATTCTAACTCATTCAATTGTCCATACTAATAAAAGTGTAAATATAACTACTCTTACTATAAGAAACAACAACTAAATACATACAACATCATTCAACCATACAATAGAGACACAAATGCATATTTCTACTCACAACAAGTATCATTTAATCAACATAATTCAGAGTAATATGCACAACAAGTATATCAACATTTAACACAAATCAACACAAAAGATAAGAACACTTATCTTATAAAAGTATGCAACTCACTGTAGAGGAAGAACGTTCCTCCCAATCGTAGCCTTTTTTGTTCCAGTTCTCAATAGAAAGACACCCCTGATCTGGGGCTATGAATCCATAAGAGATGGTGGTCCCTAAGGTTGGCTAATGTCCCCCTCTCAATAGTCGATTCTCACAGTTGACTCTAGTCCACTAGCTCTCTTCCCCTCAACCTACACCACCCAAGGGATGGAATTCCTCTTCACTTCTCATAGTCCCTAAAGCCTTTCCACTCCCCTCCAAGGATTCCAACACAGGTTCAACATGAATTCTACTTCTTGGGACTTCAAGAATTTCACATTTGTAACACAAATTCGCCCAACAACAAAACATGTGCTTCCTTGGCGGATTTCAAAAAAATTGTCATTCACAGGCCCATGACCTCCTTCTTCATGAAATTACAGCTCCAAATAGTTGTCAAACATGCCCACAACAACTACCTTCAAGCTTCAATAGTGAGAACTTCCTTGCTATCTAGAAAAATCCATGTAAAAAATAGTTCTCCATGCAAAAACGTGAATGTGAAATTCAAGTCTCCTACCCATACAAATTTCCACTCTTTCTCTTCCTTTCTTGACTTACACTCTTTCCCAAGCTAATTGTACTCATCCTCCATGCTCTTGATAACTATGGGATGTGACTCTCACATCCACCTTCTTACAAGAATTCAATGATTGGGTTCTAGAACACTTAACAACCAATGAAAAGTTCATGGTAAGGATAATTTAGAAAGAAATAAGAAATGGGTTTTGGTTTAATAGACATGGGTAATCTCTCCCCCCATTGGACACCTTCCCTCTCTTGTGGATACTTGGCCCCCAAATATCCGTTCGTGTTCGTCTGCAACTAGCGATACATTTTATTCATTATATTCAATTTACATCATTTACATATTACATCGCTTTGAGTCTTGGCCATACATTGCATTTACAATATACATCACTAGTTTGGGGTTTGAAAATGGGGATGTTACATTCATATAGGTATTTTATTCTCTTTTTTATTTTTTCTCTTTTTCATTACTTAGGTGGATTGAGAGCATGTTTGTTGTCAATCACATCCATATTTTGTGCCTTCACTGTTGCTATAAACTCTTCCCTTGTCAAAGGCTTATTGTAGATTTTGAGCCCAAATCTATTTACTGGCAAGGGAATTCCTTCCTCATCTATGGTTCTGATCTAGACTGAAAAATTATCATGAAATGTTTCAATTATGTAGGGCCCTAGTGTTGGTAACTTTCGACCCACTCTTGTGTGCGTCCTATCCTTATTAACACTAGGGCGTTTTATACCCAGGGTTAGTCCAGAGTTGTCCAACACAAACCCCAAAGCACCAACATATCACTCCTTGGTGAAGGCTGAGGAAGGTCTCACCTGAGATGCAAAGAGGACCATAGAGACCATAGGGTATTGTGATAGGGATGCAAGATTAAACACATGAAAAATCACTGCAATTGGTATCCATGTAACTCATGTATGATAAACTATGAAGACTAAGAATTAAAAAAATACACACACAAATTCAACTCATACATAATTGACACATAATATATTAGAACTATCATATATTTATTAGTAGAAGCATTCCATCATATTAGAGATATACATTGCGCAAGAAAAACACATATGACAACCATAGAACTTCATATCTTTTATATAAAACCTCATAATTACAACATGTTTCACAATGCACCTTTGATCAAAACTCAAACATATAATAGAATTAGAACTATATTCAAAGCATTACAACAATACAATAGGATAAAAGTGACCTCGATACTGATATCTAAGTGAATTGAGAACCTCTCTAAGTAGCTATCTCTAATTCTAATGTTAGAGCTTCCTTTTATATCTTTCTCTGTTGGGGAGCATTGCCTCTTTCTACTATGCTCCTCTCGCTTGTCTGATAAAACTGCCTCACATGCTTTTGGTGTCTAGAAGAACTCCAAGTAGACTTCCTAAATCAAGGGAAATATTAACTGCTTAGCCAGCTCATTCTCCGACTGTCTCACGTCTTTGTATATTATTGGCAATAATCATTCGGGGAGATTTCCCGATGATTCCTTTCTTGATCCCATTGAGAATATTCTTGTTTTCCAATGCACCTGAAAAACTTTGGACTGACGCACACTTGGGAACCTTTAAGCTTGGTGTGTGACTGAAAAAACTTGGTCGGGTGCGCACTCTGTGTCATTCCTTAGACATTTCCTTAGGCACACATCAAACTATGGAATGAGCGTGCACAACTTCATTTGTGTGCGTGCAAAAAACTGAAACCAAAAATTTGGGTGTCAACAATCCCCCACCAACATTATCTGTCTCGTCCTTGAGTTAGCTACTTTAAGGAATGATTGTCATTGTGGATGGTACAATACTTCTGACTTCTTCCATGTAGTCCTTATATTGGTGTCCGAGCTCGTTGAGTTGGGCCTTGATATCGGAGGAAAGTTGAATAACTGCCTCGACGTCGATGGTTGTAGCCTGAAGATTTATTAAATCTGTGATGTTGAGTTGTTCGACGAGGGGGGTGATGAAAACTTGTATGTATGATAGTTGAGTATACCAGTCCATAGCCCTGTCGAACAACAAAGTGATCAAATCTCGCATATTATGTTTCTCAACCCTAGATGAAGTGATCTCTTTTGTTAGTGTGGAAAATACATGCATTGCAGTGACATGCTCTTTGGGGGGTAGTAAAACCATGTGTTGTTTTTACTGTGCAACCTCAGCCTCTACTACGTGAGTACAATCATAGAGAGTCATGATCTCTAGAGGGATCTATAAATAATCCCAAAATTTGAAACTCTGAGTGACTAGCGCGATGAAGAATTGGGAATGATATCAACTCTCCTCAATGACGTTGATCGCATGATAAATTTTCTATTGGAGGATGGTTCCTTCTGGGGTTAGATGTTACAGTCGGTCTTGAAGTTTGTGATTCTGTGAATGAAGAACTAGAACGTGCACGCCAAATGATTTCATTTTCTATAGATATGGAACATCTGACTTCACTGGTGTAGGTGGGGAGACCTGGGAGTAAGCCTCATTGAGAGTGGTCATCAACTTGGTGTGGTCACAGAGAATGAATGCATATTGTCCCTGAGTTTCTCCATGTGCAACCACTTCAACCATGTGTAGATCTTATAAAGTCTTCTGGGTCTCTTCCAATTATTGATGCGTGCGAGATTCTCATTGTAAGTGGGATCACGTGGCATCATGAATGGAATTCTCATGTTCATAGTTTAGGTGTAACTAGGTGTTCTCCTGGTAGATGAATTTCTGGAGCTCTTTGAGCTCATAAACCAGGGAAGTGATAAAATTCTGGATGTCCGGTGTAGGAATATATGACAAATACAACTTATTTATGGTCGAGATTAATGGGATGAACACAAGTGGATCGACATTGATCACTCAGTAAGGTATATCTCCTAGCACCTTGAGGGTTGGAATAAATGAATATGGAGATTCAGGTATAGAGAGAAAAGCAAACTGTTGGCCCAAAATATCCATCTTCATGATCATTTCGTTGTGGGAGACTTGTTGTTTGACTAACCAACACAAATATATTTCATCAATTTTTCAACCTGTTGGCTATGAGTGGGAGAACCCTCCTCATTTTTCGTATGGGAGGTTGTATGAAAACATTTACCATCCCCATAGTAGGGTTTGGACATATATGTGGCTAAGGTGGCTTCTTCAACAATTGGGGTTGGCTGCGTTTGAGGTGAAGGATCTCGGTTGGACTCTGAGTCAATGGTTATCTAAGCTGGGATCTGAGTGTTTTACAACCACTTTCAATTTTTGGCTGTGGTATTGTCCTCATCAGACCCACTTGTGTTCGAAGAACGTGTAGAGGAGTGGGGAGATTTTGTATTCTTGGTAGGTATTGTTGTCTTATCGGCCTCTGATGTGTTCTTGTAATTGTCCGACGAATTATTTGATCTGATTTAAAATTCAGATTGTGGCTCGGAGAAGGGGGATGGTCTTGGGCCAACCAATGTTCAATAACCGCGATAATATCACATTCCGTAATACAAAAGGGAAGTATGAATTTTGATTTCCCTGTATATGTGTGAGGAAAGATGACCGCTTTGTGGAAGTTACATGTAACACAAATATGATGTTCATACCTGGTGAATATTTGGGGTGGGATGTAGACTTTCTCGATAGACACATTGATCAACTGGGTGTACCATTGCTTGAACTCTTTAGAAAGGGTAGCCTCTTTCTCGGCCTCCTTGTAATGTTGGAACGGTAAGAACTAGGGAGGAAGAAATGAAGGGGCATTCACCATATCAATTTCAAATTTGAGGGTGGATTCTAGAGTGTCATTCCCAAAAATAAAAGGATCCAACAATAATTAAACTCCTTCCCCTCATCTTGAGCGTTTAGGTAGTCCACGAAAAATTCTTTAAAGAGGTAGGGGTTTAAAGCCATTTTATGCCTGTCAGCACAACGCTCAATAGCCAAAACGACCCCAATTGGACATTATTCCTTTCGAAATTTGTGAATAAGTTTTCATGCAAGGAGCTGAGTGGAAAACCAGACTACCAAATCATTTAATGCAGGGATGAGCACACTGAGTTTACCTCTTTGTGTCTCATATTTAGAATACACCTCTTCTAGTGGTGTATCCTTGGCTTTAAGAATATTTGAGTGAATGTATATAATGGCTTGGTCGACAAGATATAATCATTCCAATCAAAGGTATCCCCCTTGTACTCTGGTGAGGAGGAAATGAACACATGACCGCATGACTTCAGACCAACCGAAGTGTGGATATTTAAGAAGGGATAGTATCCTGGATTGCTTCAAGGGTCTTTCCCAGTCTTAAATGATTTCCTTCTCCATGCCATCATTTCCCCAGTTGAATTCTGTGTATCGGTTGAGATGAATTTTAGGGAACCAGTCGAGGTCATGGACATTATAGTCAACACATTTGAGGAAGGGTATTTTTTCTAATGGAAGGTCTTCATTGAGGACATCACAGGGAAGTACAGGATTCGAAAGTGACATTTCTTTCATGACCTTAGGATTTTTTTGGGGTTTAGCTTGGATGAATGAATCCATATTAGTAGTGGTTGTAAAGGTGCCGAACTTATCTATGAATTGGGATTGGGAGTGGAGATAGTATGAATTACGGTAGTAGGGGTGAAGTAAGTACAATGTAGAGAAAAAGAAATACTAAGGAAGTGGAAGGAGAGGGGGGGGGGGTTGAATCAAATGGAGCCAGAAGAACATGTGGTTTTTTTTGCATCCATAGTCATTGTTCCATATTTTCGTTGGGTTGTATTGTGCTCCACCCTAGTCCAACCATTGGGATTGGCATGCTGGAATTCATGTTGGCATAATTGCATTAATTCCAAGCCTCCATTGATTTTTGCAGTAACTTCCCCTTTTATTCTGAATCCAAAAAATCATCCTCTTGCCAATGATGTTCATGGGCCGTTAGTTCCCAAATTAGCTATAGAGAATGTGTGAGGGTGACCTATAAATTTGACTGTTGATATTAGAACTCTTTGGCTACCATCGGATCTTCAAAATCAATAGTGATAGAGACGACATAACCCATGCACGATTTTACTCACTAGAGGTGCGACGCATGGTTCAATGCACCATGTTGGGAATTGATTAATGGCTTAAAGGGATAGATCAACCCCAAGTGGGCTATCAGGTACCCTCATCCGAGTGCGGCCGGTCAATGTTCGCATGGGATGGGAGAATATTAAGTGTCGTAGGCTATGGTAGGATCCATTAGCTAACCATTGCTTCAACAAATGTGTTGGAGTCATCTGTATGCTCAATGGGGTTGGGGAGAAGGTGTGCAGAGAATAGATCATCACATGCTATTGAAGGTCACCTATGTTTTCCAACGTAAAATTGGGGAATCGAGGAAATAGGGTGGTTCTTGGGACGCTGACGATGGTCATTCATATAGTGACCGTGTAAATTGTTCCTCTGCTTCATGATCCAACACCTTTTGTAAGAACATGTGTATTGATGGATGTCGACATATGGTCAAAATTGTTTGTGCATGGATGCTTTGATACTTCCCATTAAAGATATGATTCTCATTGTGCATCCCACCAATACGTGGGAGTCCCCATCAATACTGATTCAAGTGTGTGAGGCCACTAGTACTATGGAATGCATTGTATCCATGCAATTAATGTGTCCACCAGCTCTGACCCATCATACCGATAGGATCCAAAGTATTTGACGCACTCTTCTATAGATATATGCATGCACCTCCTTGTTGAGACTTCATATAGTTTATTCAAACACCTCTCCATGGAATTCTCAGAATAAATGTCATAATAATTGACACTTCTCCAGCTTAAATCTCCATCTGCGGTGGGGTTGAGGTCGTCCTCCTCGTGACTTGTGACTTTGTAAATATTTTCAATTCTCAATCTCTGTGCATCCTCATCCATGGGCTTATTGTATCGGTCACCCTCATATGGATCTAGTGGCACAATCATGCGTAGGGTGTCATTTTCAAAGGACATCTGCCTCTTCTTCAAATTTAACACTGAATTATTTTCAAAGGCCTAATCAATCCCTAGTAATTCGAGATATGGATCGGACTCAACCATGATCTCGATGACTTCAAATTCAGCCTTTGTATTCACTCCTTTGATGTTCACTTCTAATTTCTCTAGCCGACCTATGGGGTTGATCTTATATTGATTGGCCAATCGGAGTTGGATGGGAGACCAAACCAACTTAGGCTTACTGTTATAAGCCTAATTTTCACCCAGCCTGCATACCTGGGCTCAAGCCCTACTATTTGACAATTTCTTGAGCCAAGCTCTTACAAAAAGCCCTCTTTTTTTAGCCACACATGCCCTGGCCTTCTATAGCCCACATATTCACACAGTAATATGCATGCAGGCCTTCTACAACCCGTGTATACTGACAAAATCACGGAAAATGGAAAGTTGCAGATGGGAAACAGAGTTTCGGGAAATTGCTAAAACCATTTGACTGCCTATGGCTAGTCATTCAACTAGATAACTACCTATAAAAGAAGGGGTAGGGGTCCCATTTGAAAGAAGGAAAAAGAAGAACATAGAAACTTTGCCCAAATTTATCCCCCCTTTGCCCCAATTTCCCGCAATTGTATTGTGAGGTTGAGTAGTTGGTGCATGGTGAAGAGGAGCCTAGGACCAGGTTCGAGGAGCAGTGCTGGCCACATATTGTAAGTTTACTCTTGTGAAGATTAATACAAAAAGGAATACTTTTTTTGGCCCACCATATCATGTGTTCAAATTGTGTATTTATTTCATGATATTTTCATATCTAACCCAACAATTAGTACATGAAATGCATGTTTGCAGCTCTCTGTTTGTCCATGTGTGAATGCAGGTCAGCTTTGGGAGGAGGCTTGTAATCAAGGAGAGAGTGAAAGTGAAGGGATCGACATCAAACAAAGGATTTAAGGTATAGTTACCTAATCTTGTTTGCACCTTTGTATTGCATGAATGTGGGGTTTTGTGTTCGGAGAATAGGAAAAAGTAGAGGCCTTTAAATGATCATTTTCTTCATGCATGATTAGAGCCCTTAAATGCTAAGTCCGTAAGCGGGATTTCCCACTCACATCAGAATTGGCGACCGTACTGGGGAGTCACTAGGGTTCTTTGGGGATTTTTTATTGGGTATTTTGAAATTGGTTTTACTTCCTTTTTTGAGTTTCTGTGAGAAGTTTGAGTGTTCAGGGGTTCTGGTTCTCATTACCAGTCTTCCCTGCTATGCGTACCAGACTATTTATTTTCTATTTTTGAGAGTCTTAAGAGGCATACGCGCCCAGTAGTGGGATAGCACGCATGTACACGCGCCCTGCCTTTAGTCATCCTGCGTATGTACGCCTACTGATGAAGTGCTAGCTGCGTGTCTAAGAACTCAAGAAATCCTTCTCAGGAAGAGGCAGTCATCCTCTCCACTGCAGAAGTGATCCTTCTCATGGATCTTCTGGGTCCTTCTAGGACTCTGATTGAACAATCCAAAGTCAGGTAAAAAACCTTAGGATTAGCTTTGTTTCGCTATATTTTTCTTGCCTCTTTGCGTCAAAGTAAGTTTTTGTTTACCTTTAAGGGGTGCTGGTGTTCAATACCCGTATCCTATGTTGAAGCTTAGCTTCTTATTTTCTTTTTCTTGAAGAATTTCAGAGGCACACGTGGCCTACAGTGGGCTTGCCCGCGTGCACACATGCCCTGTCATTCTATAGCCCACGTATGCACGCTAGCTGTTGAAGAGACAGTCGCGTACCTGTCCAGAAAAGTTTTTGGAGGTAGTGATCCTCCTCCCTATCAAATTTTTACTTCCCAGGGTCTTTCTTGTCTGAATTTTGTCTTTGTCATAGCAGTTTAGCTTAGGTTTGGACTCTATTATGGCTTGCTTTTTCATTCAAAGTCTTCTTCTGTTTCTTTGTTGGGTTTTTTGATGAGATAGTGAGTCAGTCTGATCTGCCTTCTTGGTTGTCAGTATCTCCCCACGACTAGTGGTTGGCCATAAAATTTTCTTGTCCTTGTCTTGTCTTGTCTTTCTTACCATTTTTGCTTCATAAAAGGAGAAAGCTTCCAGCTTTAGCTTTTCTTGTTTTTTGAGGCACAATAAAAAAAGGTAGATATTTTCTTTGTTTGGTTAAGTAGTCAAGTGTTTGCACAGATTATCAGGAAAAAGTTCATTTTCATAATTTCTTGGCTGATTGACTTAGGAAAATAAGTAGCTCGTAGTCAAGTGAAAGCCTGTTTTTAGTTTTCTGTCAAAAGATCTTAGAAATAAATTTTGAAAAGTTGGTTAAAGTAAATTCTTTTTGAAGAAATATATATTTTTTAAGCACTTTGCATGTTCTTCTTTTCGTCGCTATAAAACATCACTGGTTTCATTATCATCTCCTATGACTTTAAAAACAACCACTAAAATAAATGTTTAAATAAAATATTTTAGACTTTAGGTTTTGAAGGGTACACCAAAAAGTCTAGGACTAGAGACTTGATTTAGGTTGGAGAGGAAACTCTTTAAGGCTACCAAACACAAACATAAGAGTCTGAGCTAGGGAGTGTTCAAATTCCAGTTACTATGAAAGTTGTCTGGGACCCCCCTCTAACACAATGGATAAACACGAGGTCACGTGCGGAAAGGTAGCAAAGATAACCCCTCCAAAACCAAACCAAGCGTAGTGGGGAACATATATAGAGGGATTGTCCTGGGATTCTGTCGTTAGCACTTGCCATTTATCTTTGTGGGTCTCGAATCCGTTCGAGTTCCTTAGTTGTCTTTTGGAACACTTGCTCTCGATACCTTGGATAGGTTTCAGGCTTGGTACCCTCCTCATTGTGGTCCACCCGATTGTCGACTGTACCTGCCTGATAACTGTTCGCGAGTTGGAAACCTAGTTGCCTATCATTCTAGTGACTTACACAAGTGACTGCGGGGGACTACCACAGTACCTAGGACAGAAATAGGGCCACACTTTGCAGAGTATACCTGAAGGGTGCTTCCGTATTCGAGTTTCACTTGCACCGGTAAGTTGCTCTAGTGTTGGTTGTTGTAACTGTTCTTCCAACTAGCTAGTGACTGCCTGTTTTATCTCATAGGAATTTTTTGATAGAGTGTGTTTGTTTCTTAATCGGTTAAAAATTCCATAGTGTGTCTCTAATATTCTCACACAGTGGAGGATCAGGAGCTCCGCTGGTCGCGAAGGCGTCTTGTCCTACCACCGGTCGATCTGGAGCCACCCCTGTTGGATGATGTTGTCATTGATGCCTATGGTTTGATTGATTGATGTCATTGATTGATTTCAAGTGATTGATTGATGTCAAAGGATTGATTGACTGATGATTTATGTAATATAATATGTAGTGTCTTTGATGAGAATGCATAGATGAAGATGGATCAATGAGTTGTCATTGATACATGATGAAGATGGATCGATGTGGTTCCATTGGTATATGATGCATTGTTGGAAAAATGTATAGATGACTCATTATTGTCTTATCATGATTGATAAGGTACACAAATGGATGAACTCCAAAGTGGTCCCCTTATGGTGAAATCCCTCACGGGAAGATGCTTTGCGGATTGAGTTATCCTAGAAGAATGGTTGGAGGACCCATGCTCTCATTATTGTCTTATCATGATTGATAAGGTGTACAAA
>ML780601.1:915378-999506 GCA_009831015.1 Picea engelmannii
CTCTTGTAGATCATCCTTTTTGTGGATCAATGGAGAGCTTCTTGTGGGAATATATTTTGGAGTATTGATGGAGAGCTTCTTGTGAGAGTTTCTTGAGCATTTTTGGTGTGGAACACTTGAGGATATTGAAGATATATAAGTGACTGAGGTAACCAAGGATATCTAAGCCGAAATTCTGAGGAAAGTGAAGAAAATAAGGCCGAAATGCAAGGAAGGATAAATTCTTTTGATGGTGCTTTCTAAGGTATGTTATTTACAGGTCATCTCACCATTTTCGCTATAACGTTTTTTCTATAATGATTCAGATCCTGAAAGTTATATGAAAGTGAGAAAAAATATCCAAGTATCTGTGGTTAAACATTTAGCTTGTGGGTCATTGTAGTTTTTGAGTTACACTCCGTGGAAAATAGGGTTTGTGGCTAGTCCTGAAACTAGTCAAAATCAGGTGTTTCGGGTAAAAACATCATAACTTCTTTATAACAAATCCAAATTCAGTGAGACCAATTGTGTTGGTTAGATTATAGTCTTTAGTATTCTTTGTAATAGTTTCAGATCTATTCATCAAATATTTTGTGCGGGGCACGCTCTACAAGGTCTCTCTCTAGAATAAGCCATAATTCAGCAAGGTATGCCATTTTTGCGATAACGGATTTTCTGAGAGGTTCCAAGTAGTGCCACTTGGAGGAATTGCATAAAACACATTGAAGAACATTGTGTATCAGTTTCAGATATTTATTCAGTATAGGTGAAAAGTTATGATTATTTCAATTTAGGGTTGTTGACTAATCCAAAACTAGTCATGGTTGAGACAAGCAATTGATGAGTTGGCACACACATGAGGTGTATAGTTGATGATATTGGTACATATTGATGAGTCATTTTTGATGAGTGGTTGAAACATGATTGGTATATACTTGGTACATGGTTGGATGCACTTGTTTATGGTACAGGTTGATTACAGGTTGTTTGGTGCATGCTTGATGCTCTTGTTTATGGTACAGATTGATATCTGTTGAGGATTGTTGCCTCATCTCACTTGGTGCTGAGAATGCAAGCTGAGTCTTGCATATAGAGCTGGTGATCTTGTAGAGTTGTACTCTATTTAGTTGTTTCTGATAAACCCCAAGGATTGTAGTCCGTAATAAAAAGAAAATTGTACATACATCTTGTTTTCTTTGTGTTCATTGTGGTGATGACTTGTTGATGACATATTGCTGATATATGTTGCTGATATGTGCTCACATCTAAGTGGTTATAAATGAAAACAATGGGTAATGAATAAATGTTGAATGTTAATTGATGAGTTTTTGTGCAAGAGGGAAGTTTTGGGAAAAAGAGCCCCACACTCATTCACCCCCCCTCTAAGTGTGGTAGGTGTGTCCAACAATCCCCACTGCCACTAAGGCGGAAGCTAGACCAACAAGGGTCGTTTGAAGAAACTGGGACATAGGTAACTATGTCCAACCCACCTTCGAGAGAATAACATCTCATGTTGGAGGAACCAACCATTATTGACCTTGGAGCACAAGCTCTTGGTCCTAACAACCCTCTGATTACGGATCTTTCGGTGCCCGTTGTTGTACAGGTCTATACTTACGAGCGTTTGGAAGTATCCTAAGTAGAGATGGAACAAATTCCTGCACCTTCTTCAGGGAATTCTCATATTCCCTCTATGACTGTCACAGGTGGGGGTGTTCCACCTCCTAACCAACCGTCGCCAGTCCGAGCCACTATGTTCTCGACTGCCTCTACTTCGGGCAATGGTCTGCTCCCATCTTTGGCGGCGATCACTGCTCCGTTGTATCAGAGTGCGACAGGCCCTCCATTCACATATGGAGTGCCTGGCTTCGATCCAAATGCTATCCTTTTTCACTCCACTCAACCAACTCTAAGTCTAGGGGCAGGGAGTTCAAACACTCCTATGTAATGATCCAGAGGAGAAATTCTAGCTCCTTATAATGCTTTCCCTTACGGAGGGGGTCACATACCTCCTTCGTTCCCTTCACTCGGTGGTGCTCACTAGCAATCCGTCGGGCCAAGCACGAACTATGGTTCGTATGTAGTGAGTAGTCAAGGACTACCTTCTAATAGTCAACTAGTAGGCTCGACACCATTCTCTTTGTTCGATGCGTTTGCTAACAATGCTTTCTCGTCCACTGCTTTCCCCACTGGGGGAAACCCCAGTTATGGACAACTAAATCCTATGCAGGGTACTATTCTTGCACAGGGGGAAAACCCAGGAATCCCTTCCCCCCAAGGACCTTGGAATCCTTGGAAAGGATCAACTTCCTCGTCATGGATGCCAACATGGGGCAACCCCTTCCAAAGTCATTGGAACCCTAGACAAGGTTCAACACCTATGCCCGTTGGGTCGACAAGGGGCATCCCCTCTCAAAATCCTTAGACCGTAATGCAAGCCCAACCTCCTTTGTCCTTCTACAAAAGTTAGCCGACAATGCCTCAACAAGCGCAAAATCCATACGCTGGTCCTGGACAAAGTTTTTACCAGAATCCTGGCTAGAAGCCAAACTTTTCCTGGCGTGCAAGTCAAAATCCAGATCCCTTTTTCCACAGTCATAAATAGTAGCCCAAACTATCGTTCCTGGAAACTTTTCATTTGCCTGACTTGACGAGGTTGTTGAATGACCCCATCTGTCATGATCCGCGTTGGCCTCCTATGCCGACCAAGTTGCCTTCAGACATTCCAAAGTTTGAAGCCAAACCTAACGAAGATCCAGGCGATCATGTGACTACTTTTCATTTCTGGTGCTCGTCTAACTCATTGAAATATGACTCCGTCCAGTTGCGATTGTTTCAATGAACTCTCATAGGGAGTGATGCAAAATGGTACATTGAGATCGACCGCTCAAGATACTCCTCCGAAAAATTTGCAATGGCTTTCTTAAACCATTTCCAATTACTTGTGAGATACGATGTCGGCACCAAATTGATGGCCAACTTTGAGCATACAAAGGTGGTCCATATCTCTGATCACATCCGAGAATGGAGACGCCAGAAGAGTTTGATAAAAGTACCAGTCCCACCAACATTTTTTCTTGAGTGGTTCCTTAAGTCTTTGGTACCCCAGTTATCCAAAGTTGTAGTGACGTCGAGAGTCTTTTCTGAAGAAGATGCGATAATGAGAGCTCAACAACTTGAGCTGATTTACTCGCAATTTGGCCTACTTTATGAAATCTTGCTAGATGCACCTAGGTCAATTCTTGACAAAACTAGACAGAGAGCTGGACCACATGTCGATGGTATTGTCGGTTCAACACAAGCTAAGTCCACTGATCCACTATAAAAACAATTGCAACAATTGTCGATACAACAGACAACGACCATCAAGACCACAGGTCTGACTGCTCCCCCTACCCAAATGTCGGATGTATACAACGTACAATCGACAAACTTGAAGGCCAACCAGCAGCCCGATGGGAAGAAGAAACAACGAAAGAAGGGTAAGGGGGATAAGAAACCTACCAATAATGATGGCGGGGGAAACACTGAAAAGAAGAAGTTGAAGTATCCGTGTAATCTTTGCATGGAAGACTACCCAACTTATCAGTGCCCTCGGCTCGTGGAGGCCCAAAAGTTATTGGCACAACAACAACCTGCTGTGTTAATGAACCCATTCCAACATGGGCAAAATTTAACTCAAGCCTCGGTGAGCACGGAAGGGGGCAGTCAAGGACCTCCTCCATATTCAAGTAATCCTTAGTTCGTGAATGTGTATATGATGAAAGGTGATGCATACATATCAACCAGAGTGCATGACTATGAAATGCCTAGCTCCTCTGAGAAGAGTAAAGAGGTTGAGATCCCCCCTCTTCCTCTTGAGATTGAGAATATGTTGGGTGAAACAATGACACACATCCCAAAAGGTGCATTCAAAAAATCTTCTCACAACCTGAACACAAGGGCCGCCCAGAACTACTCTGTGGTGGAGGATTTGTCACAAACCCCTTGTGCGATGTCTACTTTGGAAGTCCTCAAGAGTTTCCCTTCCTAGAGAAAGGCTCTGTTAGTCATTGTAGGATCTACTGAGGCTTGTAATCTGGGTACTATCATGCTTCATATGATCGACTTAAAACCTCATCTCCCTTACCACGTTGCGTTTCAGATAGTAGTGGATTATACCATGAAAACTTTTACACAGAACATTTTCTGCACAGTGGTTGATGAGGGTGCCTCGACATGCGTAATGTCTTTCGCGTGTTGGAAGGCCATAGGCCAGCCCGTTTTGTCTCCATCACCAAATCTTATTACCGCTTTCGAAGGTCATTCTTTCCAACTACATGGAATCATTCCTAGCTCAGCTTGACTCAAAGTTGAAGTAGTCGATGCTCAACTCGACTATAATCTTCTATTAGGAAGGATTTGGACTTATGCTATGCAAGCAGTGGTTTCTACTGTTTTCCGGGTCTTGTTGTTTCCACATGAGGACTAGATAGTGACCATTGATCAATTGTCTTTCTCCTGTCCTAAACCTTCATCGGGGGCATGCATGGTGCCGATGATCGATAACCCTCAATCCGACATCGTCAACATAGGGGTTGGTTTGTGCCCACCTTTGATGGGTACTTTTGATTACCCGCCCCCTCCCGACGATATTAAGTTCGTGTCAAACCAGCCTAAGGTTGAGATTTTTCAAGTCTCGTCATTTCGTACGAATTACTTTCATGATTCATGGACTCTTCCTTCCCCATCAAGCACAATGGAAGGGACAGGGCACCATGCCATGGCCATTCCCTTGTCCGCGACAGAAGTTGCGTACTCTATAGTCCAGCAAGCTTCCGCCGACCTTGATTTGACTCCCGCGCAAGAGTTAGATCCGATTTCAGAGCCTACTTGGGATCGAGGTTCCCTTACTGATACCAATTCTTTAGACTTAGTCCTGCCCTTCGACGAAGCAATCATAGAGGCAATGATCAATCCGGACAAACCCTGGGATGATCTCCATCACAAATCTTACTTCCTCCCAGACTTATGAAGAATTGAAGCAGGAGAATTCACTTTGACTATGATTGGAGATAGGTCTTGTCTTATCAATCCCTTGGCTACGCACGCAGTTTATGCGGAGCGTAATATGGCAGCCATCGCTGAAACGATACCTATTGATATCTCCAGAATCCCTAGCGTCACGGAGAATGTCCTCGTCGGAGATGATTACTCCCCTGAAGAGATTCAAATCCACGTAGATTTATTTAAAGAATTTCGTGACGTTTTTGGTTGGTCTTATGAGGAAATTCTAGGCATCGATCCAAGAATTATCGAACTTGAAATCATGAATTATCCTAATGCTAAGCCGGTTCGGTAGAAGCTTCGTCCAGTCAATCCTAGGAAAGAAGCAACTATCAAAGCTAAAGTAGAGAAACTGCTTAAGGCAGGTTTTATCTACCCCGTTCACTTGACTCATTGGGTGCTAAACCCTGTTCCAGTCAATAAGAAACAGGGTACGATTAATGTTTGTACGGACTTCTGTGATTTGAACAAGGCTTGAAGGATAATTTCCCCACACCATTTATTGACCGGATAGTTGATGAATGAGCAGGATGCAAGGCCTTTTATTTCATGGATGTTTTTTCGGGCTACAATCAGATATAGATCAAACCCGAAGACCAACACAAAACCGATTTCATTTGTCCATGGGGTACATTTGCTTATTGGAAAATGCCTTTTGGTCTGAAAAATGCTGGAGCTACCTTTCAGCGGGCCATGTCTTTCGCTTTCCACGATCTCAAACATATAGTTGAGGCTTACCTTGATGACTTAGCATCATGATCTTGTAAGAGAGCTGATCATCCTACGCACCTCAGACTCATCTTTGAGTGATGTCGTTACTACCAGATTCACTTGAATCCAAACAAGTGCAGTTTCTACGTTATGTTAGGTAGTCTGCGAGGTTTCATAGTTTCGACAATGGGGTTTCATGGTCGATCCTCTCAAGGTTGAGGAAATAGTTCAGTAGCCTCCCCTGCACACGATCCTTCAAATTTAGAGTTTGCAGGGAAAAGTGAACTTCTTACGGAATTTCATCACAAACTATGCAGAGATCATAAAGGGCTGTATGCATTTACTCAAGAAGGATGTCCTTTTTCATTGGGACGAAGCTGCTCAATGCTCATTTGATGCTTTGAAACACTCCCTCACGTCCGCCCCTCTGCTTCGACCACCCAATTATAATAAAGACTTCTTATTGTAATTGGCTATAGCAGAGTCGACCATCGGTATGGTCTTGGTTTAGGAGGATGATGTGATTTCCGAGTACGTGATCTATTATCTGAGCTGAGGCCTGGTTGGACCAGAACTTAATTATTCCCACATTGAAAAACTTGCGTTAGCAACAGTTCATGCTGTCCAACGGTTCCGTCGTTATATCTTGTTTCACAAGACCACCATCATTTCCGTTGTGAATCCATTTCAATACATGTTGACATGACGAGTAATTAGCAGAAATATCAGTAGATTGATAGTTGTCCTCCAAGAATTTGACTTAGATTTTGTTTCGGAAAAATCCAAAAAGTCATTGGTCTTTGCGGAACTCATATCGGAACTTCTGGTCGAGTCAGGTGATGTTATGCCTGAAGAGTCTCCTATTAAAGGAGACATGTTTTTGATCGTGTCTTCGGACCCCTAGTATGGAGATATTCTTGTCTATCTCCAGACTTTGAAGTTCCCCGCCTCTGCTTCTCGTGATGAGCGTCGCCGTATATGCCATCATGCCAATAACTATCTTATACTCGAAGACACTTTGTATCGTCGAGGCATAGATTCCATCCTTCGCCGATGTCTCACTCATGAAGAAGCATAAATCATCCTTAACGATTGCCACACTGGAGCACGTGGCGAACATATGTCTGGGTTGGAAACAACCTAAAATATATTATGCGTTGGTTACTTCTAGTTGACATTAATCAAAGATTGTGTTAAATCGTTCAAGAAGTGTCACCCGTGTCAAATATTCTCTCAGAAGATGAGGGCACACACTGCTCCTATGTTTCCTGTCATTACCGATGGTACTTTCACCAAGTGGGGGATTTATTACACTACATACAACCCCCCTTCAGCAAGGGGGCACCACTATATCATCATAGTAGTAGAATACTTTGCAAAGTGGGATTATAGCAAGGTTCGATGTCCCGAGAGAGATTTTCATTGCCCATGGCAGTCACTTTCAGAATAAAATTATGACTGAGTTAACATTAAATCTTGGGTTGAGGCAAGAACATTCGTCACCTTACTACCCTCAAGCAAATGGTCAGGTGGAAGCTGTGAATAAGTCCCTCAAGACTATTTTATGGTGAATGATCAATTCGACCAAATCAAATTGGCATTTGATGTTGTACTCTGCATTATGGGCCTACCGAACGTCTGTTAAGACTGCACCCAATTTCTCACCTTTTCACCTCGTTTACGGGCTGGAAGTAGTTTTACCCATAGAATGTTAGATCCCCTCTTTAAAATTGGCAGTACAGTTATTGCCATACACTTCACCGCTTGAAGAGCGGTTATTACATCTTGAACAACTCGATGAGCAGCGTCGAGATGCAGCCTTGGCCAACGAGGCTCACAAACAAAAAGTTAAGTGTCAGTATGATCGGTTTGTTTGCCCTCGGATTTTTTCTGAAGGTGACCTTGTCCTAGTCTATGACCAAGATAAGGATCCTCTAGGGGTAGGCAAGTTCAAACCCATGCGGTTCGGACCGTTCATTGTTAAAAAGGTTCCTAAAGAAGGTTCTTATCGTCAGGTTGACTTTGAGGGAAACGCTTTGTCTAAGCCTAGAAATGGGCTCTACCTCAAGAAGTATTACTCGTAGGTGGGTCGCCTTCAGTGAATTCTTGTAACATATGTATAGTCTCTGTACATTTGTTTTGCTTACTTTTTGTCTTTTGCATTTATGCAAGTGTCGTTTTTGATGACATTCTTTTCACTGTGGCATATGCCAAGTGAATCAGAGGTTTTCGTGGGGTTTGTGGACAGTGCTAGTCAACACACTTGGAGGCTTTCTTCTGCAGCTTGGGTGATTTTTACACCTCAAGGCCAATTGCTATTCTCAGGAGGTATCTGTTTAGGTAATGCTACAAATAACATTGCCAAATACAATGCAGTCATAGAGTTGATTCATGACGCTTTGTTGCATGGTATCTCTTGCCTTCGGGTCTACTTAGATGCTCAACTGGTTGTGTCTCAATTAAATGGTGTTTACCATGTTTACGACCCTAGCCTACACTGACGGTTCCTTAGGGTACATCTCTTAGAACGAAGTTTTGATTACATTACTTACATTCATGTTCCTAGGAGATTAAGTCACCTCACTGATACTCTAGCTAATCATATATTAGATTGGCGTTTTGCACACATGTAAAGATACAAAACACAAATGCACATGTAATTACATTTGTAACATAATCCATAAAGCATAAAAGACAAAAAAGAGCCATATATATATGTCAAAAAATGTATCAGAGTACAATGTGGGCGCGAACGCCTAAAAATTATACACAGTAGGAGTCATGGGGCTTATGCCCTCAAAAATGTACAAAAGTGCTCACCGCACATAAACAATCCAACTTAGCTAAGGGTGGGGCCTATTGGCCTGACTGTAGTGTACAACGACGTTTTTCAAATGCCAAAAAAGTTGGACCCAAGTCCATGACACCCCAACTACGTGAGGCTACATAGAGGGTGGTAGATCCTCAATCTCTGCCATAGGCACAACACGAGTAAGAGCGGTAAGGTTCCACTCTACCCGCCTCAAAACTCTCTCGGCCTCCCTAGGTTGAGGCCCTGAAGGAAATGTGAGGAAGTTTACTGGTTCCTCTCTCCTTGAGAGGCCATTCAAGAAGTATATGTCCTCTGTCGTCGGAGTCAATGACTGACCTACAAGCATGAAGGCCTCTGCATCTGGGTGCCGATACTCTATCAAGGCATTCAATAGCCTCAGTTGTGCCTGCATGAATGGACATTGGTAGAATTTCAATAGCCCACATTGAGTCAATGAAACATTCACACCAGGGTCCTCATTGACCAAAATTTCAATTTCTTTATGCTCTCTTTCCCTCCAGTGAACATACATCTTGCAAGTGCCAGTTCATGAGTGGAATTAGATCTTGATTTTTATTTTTTTTCACAAAATTAGGGGCATACGCGGGCTGTAGTGGTGGAATTCGTGTATGCACGTGTGTAGTAATTATTCTGCACATGTGCATACACGTGCTATCCCAAGACAACCCACGTATGCCTAGGTACAAACCCTTTTAAAGGTCGATGCCCCCCCCCAAAATGAAATAAAATGCATAAAATAAAAATTGAAATGCAAGAGGAGTGAATTTGTACTTACTTGGTCCAATTGGAAGTTTGTTTCATCCACCAAAGCTCCCATAATCAACACTTATATCAAAGGGGTGTTTTTGGCTCTAGATTCAATTTCCCAAATCAACAATGGTGATAATGAGGTGCCAGCTTCTATTTATAGACTTTTTGGCTCCTTTTTGTCATTTTTTGGACCCCCTTAAACTAAAAATCATTTAGTATGGTTCAGGAGTTTCTTTCAGAAGGTTACAATAGAGGTCACTTCAGGTATCAGGAAGCTTTTGGGAGATTTGGGTCACTTTGGAAGGTCCTTTGGTAAAAATATCATTTTTTCAACTTGAGCATTTAAGTTAGGATTCCACCTCCACTTTTTGTATCTCCTTGACTTTATCACTTTGCCATAGGATTGAACCCACCGAGTTGTGACACACCATCTTTGCTTCTTTAGAAGTGTCGTAATGCCGTGGTAGAGCCTTCCCCTTCATGGATTCCCTAACTAGATCCTGCTTGCATTTTCGACATCCATGTTGTTGGTAATGACTATAGGCTCGAGAGTCCCTGTTAGTATTGTCTTGATTACGAGTTTGAGCATCATTTGCATGATTCTTTATCACTCTTGACCTCACCCTCGAGACTCCGAAAATTTTAAACAGGTCTTCTTTTAAGCCCTTTCCAAACCCTTTAAAACATGAAAAGATTATTGAGCAATCTTGTTGTCTTTCATGCTCGTTAAATTGAAATTTGTCTTTGTCTTTCATGTGTTTCAGTATGGATGGTCAATTGTACGAACAAAGGTATACTCTAGGAACTTCAGTTCTCTAGAAGAGTATCCTCAGGTATAATTTTACACCTTTTTTCAGGCCCGAGGGACTAAATTTACGAAAAAGGCACCCCCATGGAGTCCACAGTTAAGCTCTTTTCAAACTCCCTAAAATTGAAAATATCACCAAGTGATCTTGTTTCTTCACACTCGTTAAAATGGCCAAGAATAACAACCTTTACGGAGTCCATAGTTAATCTCTTTTCAGACTCCCTAATAATGAAAAGATTGTCGAGTGACCTTGTCTTTATCACACTCGTTAAAATGGTTTTGACTAGACGTCTGGTCGGTGCTAGTTTACCTCTTTTTCAAGATGACTAGACTATCTTCGAAAAAGGTACCCCAGAAGAGTCTCCTTTTACGCTTTTTTAGCCTCTCTAAATATGAAAAATCCTCGAGCCTACCTTTTCTGGGCTTGTTAAAAATACATCGAAGGAAGTTATCATTGTGTCTTGTTAATCGCACTTGCATTCCTGCTTATTTGGCCTAAAGTCGGCTCCATGTTTCTCTCAACTGAACCATATAAAGAATTCCTTATACACAAGCCTTGTAGCCCTTTTCCCCTGTGACTTGACACTTTGACCCATGGAGGTTTTTTCCAAGTGTCCCCTTGCCCTGAGCATCCCTGTGTTCCATGTGCTTGGAACTAGTATGTTTGTGATGCTCGATCCTCCTCTGTAACGTAACATTCTTTTATTCTTTTTCAAGCTTTCCAAAATTATTGAAAAAGCCAAAAAAAAAAAAATCAAATATACCCCAAAAAAGAGGAAGGGAAAAGTATTTTCTTTTTATTAGAAACACAATGAGTCGCCCTTGGACAAAGCACATCTTTCCGTTTGTTCGTCAAAGATCTGGGATATAGTATGACCTCAGAAAGATGTTCTCATAGAGCCATGTCCTCCTTCGTTTGGTTATTCCTTTGAACATATGGAGGGTTGGCGTTGCCTCCTGCATCATCAACTTATGTCAATATCGTGCTGCTTGAGTCTCATCATTTGTCATGCTACTGTCCAAGGGAATTTTTTACCAAGCTCGTGTCAACCTTTCTGTAGTTTGTCTCTTGTCCTCATGCCTGACCATCCTAAAACACCAATCAAAATACTTGTTCAAAATCAATGAAGTTCTTTGCCTGATCACCGAGATCCTCTTGTCTATTCACGACAAGATGTCGAATACCTCTAGGTAATGAAGTTGTACACTCACATTACACTCTTACCTGATTTTTTGAAGATCTTGAATTTGTTACTCGAGCTCTGAAAGCATCATCTCCAACCATCATATGACACTTAGCTTGTTGAAGATGGATACTATACATGTATATATTTTGATTTTGAGATGTAGATCCGCTGTGTATTGCTCGCGGCTACACTTTATATAGTTATATGACATGGATCTGCAGTGTATTTGATTGGCAGCCATGATTTTTTTTTTTTTATCCCAAGCATGGGTATGCCCACCTCAGAGAGACAAAATGTTATTTTGCAGATGGAATCTCCCAAATACTGGTCCCTAGGCTCACTCACTTGGCACGTTGATAAATATTGGTAAAGTATTTCGGCCATCATATGCTCTTCTGACCTCACACTTTAGGGGGCATCTGTTATAAGCCTAATTTGCACCCAACCTCCATACCTTGCCTCAGGCCCTACTATTTTCCAATTTCTTGAGCGAAGCTCTTCTAAAAATCCCCTTTTTTTTTCTACATGCGCCTTGGCCTTCTACAGCTCGTGTATTCACACATCAATATGCATGCAGGCCTTCTACAACCCGCATATATTGACAAAAGCACGAAAAATGGAAAGTTGCAGATGGGAAACAAATTTTCAGGAAATTGCTAAAACCGTTTGACTGCCTATGGCCAGTCATTCAACTGGATAAATACCTATAAAATAAGGGGTAGAGGTCCCATTTGAAAGAAGGAAAAATAAGAGCATAGAAACTCTGCCCAAATTTATCCCCCCTTTGCCCCAATTTCCCGCAATTGTATTGTGAGGTTGAGTAGTTGGTGCATTGTGAAGAGGAGTGCTGGACCAGGTTCGAGGAGCAGTGATGGCCACATATTGTAAGTTTACTGTTGTGAAGATTAATACAAAAAGGAATACTTTTTTCAGCCCACCATATCATGTGTTCAAATTGTGTATTTATTTCATGATATTGTCATATCTAACCCAAAAATTAGTACATGAAATGCATGTTTGCAGATCTTTGTTTGTCCATGTGTGAATGCAGGTCAGCTTTGGGAGGAGGCTTGTAGTCAAGGAGCAAGTGAAAGAGAAGGGATCAACATCAAACGAAGGATTTAAGGTAGAGTTACCTAATCTTGTTTGCACCTTTGTATTGCATGAATGTGGGGTTTTGTGTTGGGAGAAGAGGAAAAAGTAGAGATCTTTAAATGGTAATTTTCTGCATGCTTGATTAGAGCCCTTAAATGCTAAGTCCCTTAAGTAATTCAAGATATGGATAAGACTCATCCATGATATCGATGACTTCAAATTCATCCTTTGTATTCACTCCTTTGATGTTCACTTCTAATTTCTCTAGTTGACCTATGGGGTTGATCTTATATTGATTGGCCAATCAGAGTTGGATGGGAGACCAAACCAACTTAGGCTTACCCATCACTTCCCACATTTTCTTGGGAAATATGTTCACGTCGGATCCTAGATCCAACATGACTCCCTCCACGTCATACCCACCAAGATCTGTTGTCATCTTGAATTCTCAGCGAGTGCACTTTTGCTTGCTGACCTGGAAGACATCCCTTTATGGAAACAGAGCAAATATGGTGGTCTCCTCTCCTTGTTATTTCATGCAAGTAGATAACATCTGGGTCAACTTAATTACATCTTCTCTATATTTAAGAAATTGAAAACAATAGTGTAAGAAGGTATTGACTTAATCTTTGAATTCTTCCATGCGACCTAAGTCACAAAAGGATTATACACACTGTACATTGCAACTCCTCCTGATGTTGTTCTTCGTATGCTTCTTTCTCAGCGTGTTGCAATGTAGTATGTATGCATACTTCCTCTATCAATATTTGGGTCAAGCGTTGTATTTTTTTGTGCACAAAAGCCTTTTCCAAATAAATTTTCATCACACACTATAATTCCTCACGCATGTGAGATTTGTCCAATGACCTCTGTGCTGCTCGCTGCACCTCTTCGAGATCCACTCTTCTTCTAGAAACCTCTATGTCACCCTCTACACTTCCTCTCGGATCCATGCCTCTTCAAGAGTCTTACGAGTCACACATTGCATCTCCTGATGAGCTCTTTCTTCTTCAAGTGTTCACTACGCATCGTGAAGAAACTGCTTCTACTGAGAAGCATCAAAATTTGGAGGGGGCTGGGGTGCCTTTTTGATCTTTTTGTCTGGTTTTTAACCTGAGCCTTTACCATGCTCAATTTTTTCCCCTTTCTGCACTCCTCCATGAGTTACTACCCAGATGCCATCTCCTCGTTCTTCTTCTTGTTTTTTTGCATCTTCGATTGCACTAGGTTACAATTGGTCTTCTTATCCTCCCACTTCTTCAATAAGTTGGGACAATCCTTAGTTACATGTTCAAGACTATAAAAATATGCACAGAGCATGCACGACTTGGTGCAAAATCATGAGACATGACCAATCTCATCGCAATTAAAATAGGTTGGGGGTCTACCTCCTCCTCTTCCATATCCATAGTCATGCCTGTGCACATATCCACCTTGATGTCATCCTTGGTATCTTCCTCTATCTGCGCCACTGTGATCACCACCTTTTTTCTCCTCCTGTACCCGAAATGCATCACAGGTGTTATATTGCATTAAATAAAGGGTTCGATAGCTATTGACATCATGGATGATGGATTTAAAGAACTGGCAGAATGGAGTGTGATTCGTCGTCTAGTATTTCTGCAATGTGGGATAGTGGGGTGGCACATGGCCACATTGCCTACATATTTCACACCATTAAGACTGTCCAGATAGAAATCGACTTGGCGCACTTGTCACCACATAATTTGGAAAGACCAATCACTCATCTTGATGATGCCCCTCAGAATGACATGTAGTACACTACACATGCTCATGAATGAATTTAGTGTTGGCCATATATTGAGTTGTATCATTAGGTTGTCCAATTGCGACTACACCTGTGCCAAACCGACCAATGTCTCTACGCCTCTAGGTGTAGCTTCCAAGAACATCACAATATCGACTGTGTCTTCTTGAGTCATCACCTTTTTTTGTGTGAGAGGGACTCAAATATGAGGAAGTAACTTTGCAATGAACCATTTTCCGTGTTGCACGTCCTAGATTTGAAACATTAGCATATCCAACAAAATTTTAAACCGCTGGTCATAGTCCCAGATGGATTCTCCTTCCTTCCGTTTGATCTCCTTGATTTCATTAATGCTTTGGGATTCTTTCTTGTGGTGTTGTTATATTCTTTTCAGTGAAAGTATAGTCAAGGCGAATCAATTGATGGTCAAATTTGAGGTGGATTGATAGCAGGTCAAAGTCGAGGTAGATCGACAACAAGTCGAAGCTCGAGGAAGTTGACTAGGTAAAGTTGAAGTAGAATATATTGACGACAGGTCAACCAAAAAGAGGTCAAGTTGATGTAGATCGACAACAATTCGAAGCTTGAGGAAGTTGACTAGGTAAAGTTGAAGTAGAATATATTGATGATAGGTAAACCAACAAGAGGTCTAAGTGCGGGCATGAGATGACTCACTAGATATTGAATGAATTCTGGCTGGTAAACCCAACTTTGGGTCAACTGTAATAGAATCCCTGTATTTGCGGGATTTGTAGCCAATGGTATGCATGGATCTGTAACTGTTTCTAGGCAACAATATTTAGGGTTTTCCTATTGTAAATCCTATAAAGAAGCGTGTTTTTAGGTCATAAAGGCTTCTTTTGTAGGTGATCATAGAATGGACTCTTGCAGGTTAATGCATGTGTAATTGTAGGTTGTTGGTCATGCATATGTAATTTGAATTGGCTACAGGATTGTTCTTGCATATGCAAGAGGGTATGATGTCAATTGTGTCTTAGGTGTGGACCAAGGTTAGACATGTAACCTTTTATTCTGAATGAATAAGACAACAAAAGAGAAAAATGCTCAAAGGAATGTTGGTTTTCTCGGTTAAGGGTTTTCAGGGTAAAATCTCGGTGTACTGTGTGATTGCTTGTGTCATTTTCTTTATTGATTAAATTCTTCTTCTCTTATGCTAGGATTAGTGTGGAAGTGTTCTGCATTTCCTGAAATGTGGTATCAAAGATTAGGTCTTCCCTGACAAGTGAGTTTTCAGAGCGGTGTAATGATTTGGTGAGTATATTGGATCTTGATTTGGCAATCTTGAATCTAAGAACTAAACCCTAGGTACAATAATAGTCGTAAGTCATAATTTTTTTTAAAGATCACGGTAAAAATGGTGAGCATTTCTAGAATAGAGATAGAAATATTCAATGGACAAAATTTTGAGCTTTGGAAGCTTAAAATGGAATATATTATTGTGGATAGAGAACAATGGACAACGGTCTGTCCAGGTACCCAACCTACATGCATGTCGACAGAATAATGGGAGAAACTCGAAAGAAAAGAAAGAAGTATGATATGACTTTGTCTTGCAGATTCAGTGTTGTTGAATGTCTCGGGTGAAGATTCGGCCAAGAAATTGTGGGACAAGATGGGAATCCTATACCAGTTGAAATATTTGGTAAATAAGTTGTTTCTAATAAAGAAACAATATCTTCTGAGGATGAGTGATGGAAGTTTGGTGAATGAGAATTTAAATGCATTTAACACTGTTTTAAGCTAGATACATTCTATGGGTATAAAGATCACTGATGATGAGAAATGTATCATCCTATTATGTTCTTTTACGGACTCCTGGGATATCTTAGTCATGGCTATTGGGAGAAATACAACCACACTAGCGCTATAGGATGTGTTTTCTTCTCTATTGTTGGAATAAATGAGAAGAAAGGACATGGAAGGATCGACCAAAGATGCTCTGGTAGTGAGAGGTTGATCGATAGACAAAGATAAAGGCAGATTATCCGGTAGAAATTTCAATTCGAAGGGTAGATGTAAATCCCTGGTTCAATCGATGTGAATATGCTGGAAATGTGGTAAATATGGGTATTATAAAAAGGACTATAAGTCAAAGGAAATATGAGTCAGTGCCAGATCCGAGGAGAAGCAGTTGACTAAGAGAAAGATGGCCTTAAAGAAGGGAGGTGATGTGTACCTGGCATCTACCAAGACATAGTTGGATCAAGATGTTTGGTTGATCAAATCAAGAGTATCCTATCATATGACACCACATAAATAATGGTTCTATGAATATGAACAATATGATGGGGGTGATGTGTTCTTTGGGGATGACTCGACAACTAGAATTTTTGGATAGGGAAGAGTCTGACTGACACAATGGGAGGAAAATAACCCTTCCAAGTGTGCTACACATTTTGGATTTGGTAAGAAACCTAATATCTATTAGCAAGATGAGTGATGAAGGTGTGCATACTCTGTTTCAAAAGGATTCATGTAATATGGTTAGAGGTGCGATGGTCTTAATGAAAGGAGTTCGGATTGGTACCCCATACAAGCTATTAGGGAATGTCGACTCGACTGGATGCAACATCATTTCTTATGAAACCGACTCGACTGTGAATTGACTTGAATTTATGTCGACACAACGCGACTCGACTCGAGCCAAGTCGGTTCAAATCAAGTGGACAAGACATGATGAACTCGACTCAACCAGGTTATGGCATGAGAGGATGGGACACATTGGAGAAAAATGACATTGAGATATGAAAAGCAAAGGTATGGTCGAAGGTTTTCTTGAATGTGGGTTAGAAGTTGAATTTCGTGAACATTGCATATATGGGAAAAAAAGGTCAGGTGATGTTCGCATCTTAAGCGACAAGGGAAAATGGGATTCTAGAACCGGTGCATAGTGATGTGTTTGTCCTGATTACAATTTGTTCACTTGGTGGATCCCTATATTATGTCTCCTTCATAGATGGTTTTCCTTGGAAGACATGAATATATTTCCTGAGGAAGAAATCATAGGTTTTCAAGATATTTAAGGAGTTTAAAGCTCTTGTGGAAAACCATATAGAGAAAAGGATTAAAGTGTTGAGGAATGATAATGGTCGTGAATTATGTGAAAAGGAATTTGATCAGTTCTGTAAGGGATGTGGCATAGCACGCCAAAATACCACACCATATACCCCACAAGAAAATGGATTTGCTGAGAGAATGAATAGAACATTGATGGATAAGTCAAGGATCATGCTCAGTGGTGCTGGGATTGCACCAGAATTCTAGGCGGAGGTAGTCAAGATTGCAAGATATATGGTGAATATGTCTCCTTTGTCGGTGCTAGTCGACGTGATTGAAAATGAGGTATGGTTGGGTAAGAATACTTCGGTGGCACATCTCAAAGTGTTTGGTTGTGATGCATTTATGCATGTTCCTAAGGAAAAGAGGAGCAAGATGGACAAGAAGGAAGTCAAATGCATTTTCATCGAACACAATGAAGGGATGAAAGGATATAAGCTCTGGGATCCTGCATCAAGGAGAACAATGTACGATCGAGATGTGGTCTTTAGAGAATTCAGAGGTAAATCTGGGCCGAAGGAAGTTGTTCAGACTGAGAATAATCCTGATACGATGTATTTTGAACTGAGGAATGATTCAGATGATTCAGATGAGTCGAATGAAACTAAAGAATAGGTGGAGAAACTAAATTAGATGGTAAGGAGGTCAGAAAGAATAAGAAAACTAGTTGAAAGGTATAATATTCCCAAATTCCATTCCACATTTGTGTTAAATTCCATCGACAATAAGCCCAAGTCGGTCGGTGAGGCAGTCGACTCAATAGAGGGCCCTCTGGAAAGACGCCATGGTCGAAGAGATGGAATCATTATACAAGAATGAGACATGGGATTTATTCAAGTTACCTAGTGGAAGGAATCCCTTCGATAGAAAGTGGGTATTCAAGAAGAATATGAATGCCGCAGGACAAGTCGATAAGTTCAAAGCTCAATTGGTAGCGAAAGGATATTCCCAAGTCGAGAAGTTCAAAGCTCGACTGGTAGTGAAAGGATATTCCCAATTTGAGGGAGTCAACTTCGGTGAGATATTTTCCTCTGTTGAAAAATTAACTTCCATTAGAGTACTAATGTCTTTGGCTGCACCATTCAATATGGAGATAGAATAGATGGATGTGAAGACAATGTTCATACATGGGGACCTCGAAGAAGAAATCTACATGAAAAAACCTGAAATATTTGTGGTAAAGGGAAAACAAGATTTGGTGTGAAAACTCAAAAGATCTCTTTATGGTCTAAAGAAATCACTAAGGATGTTGTACCCGAAGTTTGACACATACATCCTTAGTTTGGGATTTGTGAGAAGCAAAGTTGATCATTGCATATATTCCAAGGAAGAAGGTGGGCATTTCATATATGTATCTTTGTATGTCAGTGACATGTTGTTGCTTGGAAACAACATGGATGAAATAAAGGAGGTGAATAAGCAACTATCCTCCAAGTTCGAGATGAAGGATATCGGTGCAACTAACTTCATTCTGGGAATGGAGATTAAGAGAGATCGAGCCGCTAGAAAGCTCTGGTTGAATCCGACAAAGTATATTGAAACAATTTTGAAATGATTCAACATGTAGGATTGAAAACCAGTGAAGGTGCCAGTTTCAGTGGGAGCAAGTCTTACTATTGAACAATGTTCAAAGACATAGGAAGATATAGAGGACACGACACATGTTCCCTATGGAAGTGTTGTTGCTAGTCTAATATATGCAATGGTATGCACTCGACTAGACATTTCCCATGTAGTGGGAGTGTTGAGAAGGTACATGTCGACACCTGGAAAGGAGAAATGGACAAATTTCAAGAGAGTGTTTAGGTATTTTTGTGGCACAAAGGATTATGTTATATGATACCAAGGAAGACCTGGAGGTGACAATGGTAAATTAAATGTACATAGCTTTTTCGATGTCGCTTGGGATGGAGATTTGGTTCGACGGAGGTCGACCAATGGATATGTCTTCAATATGTTCAGTGGAGCAATAACCTAGATGAGTAAGCGACACGTGGTCATATCCTTGTCGATTACAGAAGATGAATACATGGCGGCCACTCATGGAAGCAACGAAGAACTATGGATTCAAAGGTTGTGTTCAGGAATCAGGTTTGAGAAGAGAGCTATGAAGGTAAGTTGCGACAGTCAAAGAGTAATATTTTTGGAAAAGAACCATAGTTATCATTCAAATACTAAGAACATTGATGTACAATACCATTTCGTAAGAGATATGGTGGAAAGTAACAAGGTGCTACTAGAGAAAGTAGACACATAGGAAAACATAGAAAAATCGTTGACCAAGTATGTGAGTGCTATGAAGTTCTCTTGGTGTAGAGAGGCAATGGGAATTGTTGCCCTAGGTCTGTGAGTGAAAGTTTGACAATCTCCTATTTCATCAAAGAAAACAACAAGTGGGAGAATGTTAGGTTTTGATATTCTTTGCACTGAAATTCTAGTCGAGGTGAATCGACTAATGGTCGAAGTTGAGATGGATCGACAACAGGTCAAAGTCGAGGTAGATTGAAAACAATTCGAATGTCAATGAAGTCGACTAGGTAAAGTCAAAGTTGAATATATAAACAACAAGTCAACCAACAAGAGGTCGAAGTGCGGGCGTGAGATGAATGACTAGAGATAGAATGAAGGCCAATTGGTAAACCTGACTTGGGGTCGACTGTAACAAAATCCCAAGATTTGTAGGATTTGTAGCCAATGGTATGCATGGATATGTAACCGTGTTTGGGTGCCAATAGTTAAGATGTTTCTTGTTGTAAAGCCTATAAAGAGGCATGTTGTAAGTCCGTAAAGGTTATTGTTGTAGGTGATCATAGAATTCACTTTTGCAGGTTAATGCATGTGTAAGTGTAGGTTGGTGGTCATGCATATGTAAGTCGAATTGGCTATAGGGTTGTTCTTGCCTATGAAAGAGGGTATGATATCGATTCTGTCTTAGGTGTGGACCAAGGTTAGACATGTAACCTTTTATTTTGAATGAATAAGACAACAAGAGAGAAGAACGCTCAAAGGAATGTTGGTTTTCTCGGTTAAGGGTTTCTAGGGTAAAATCTTAGTGTACTTTGTGATTGCTTGTGTCATTTTCTTTATTGATCAAATTCTTCTTCTCTTTTGCTAGGATTAGTGTGGAAGTGTTATGCATTTCCTGACATCACTTAGGCTTCTGAAACTCCCTAATCATATCCTGCTTAATCTCATCCATGGACCTTTCCTCTTCCATTGACACAATAACCTTGTATTTCATGTACTACATTAGGGCTCTATCATTGAAAGAAGTCTCTATTTTCATGATCTTAGTTGTAACGTCTGTAACTCTCTTTACACACCAGATTTCTTCATAAGTGAACCAATGTTTCTCTACATCATCCTTACCCATTTCGTGGAACATGAGAAACCTCAGTGCACTATCTTGATTCACCATCTTCTAACTAGAGATAGTTCCTATTCTCTGATTACTATTGGCTGGATCTTTCCAGACCACTATCACTTGGGGTAAAGTATTGTTTATTTCACCTTCTTCTTCACTTGTTTCATCACTTGTCTCTTCTTATTTTCTTTCTTTGACTCCAATCTCTTCACTATCTGTTATGTTTTCTTCTTGATTAAAAATGTGCAAGGGTGGTGGTACAAAGAGGGGGTAAGGCCATCTTCTTCTGAAACTTCTTGTGAGGTGACCCAGAGAGATGTCTACTTGTAGCCATGCAAGACCATCCACTACTGCCAATTCATCTCCCCCACAACTAGGGGAGCCTCCATATTCCTTTTCTTTTGGTGCATCAACATTATGTTCCCTACCTTCCTATCCTGACTATGCACCACAAATGTGCACTCCTTCTCCTAGGCCGATCTATGCACTTCCACTTCATGCTTCATCTCCCGGTCTGATATGAACACTACCACCTTCTACATAATCACTCTCTCCAATCAACACAATGCTACTCTGCGTGCCATCCTCTCTCCTTATCAGTGCACCACTTATTTTCACTTCATCTTCTTCTATGGTTGCGACACTCTACAATAACCAAAGGGGATGGACTTCGTCACCTAGGTCCATACTAGTATCACTATTGGTATCCCTACTAGACACCATCTCCTCTATGCCACACCTATTCGTGGGCCTATCCTTGTCTGTGCTCCATTCTAGAACATCATCTTCTCTCGCACTACCACTTGGTTCAGTTTCTTTCCTCTTCATCTCGGACCCGACCCCTCGTCATGCACATGTAGCTAATCCTTTTCCACCTTTTTATTTCTCTCTTCTTTTTATCTCAACCCTTCTTGCATACCTCTTGGATATTCTTCTCTTATTCTCTTCTGAGTCCATTCAGTACCTCACCTCATCTCAACAACTTCTTAGATCCTCCTCAATGGATCCATAATCTAGCTCTTTTTCCCTCACCTTTTCCAAATCCCCCCCAACACTAGGGGGTTTACTCAGTCATTTTATTGGTCTCCATGCACTTCATTCTTCTCTCCATGAAAATCATCTTGATACAAAGTGGAATTCCTTGTAGCATCTTCTTCCTTGGACCTTCTTAAAACTTCCTTTCATCCTCGGTGAAACAATCACTATATTCTACAACAAACTTAGTAATGTATCCTTCCTTCACTCGAGTGAACCAAAATTCAATAGCCCAAGTCCACTTGATATCCAATACTTGCAAGCTATCAAGATTGGCTTGATCCCAAACTATTAGCTCCACTGGAAACACAACTAAATTGATAGAAGCTTTCCTTTTCAACCATTCATTTAACAAACAAGGAAATTCCATGAAGAAGAGCTCATGCATATCCGAGTAAAGATATCTTCCTTTCCATTGATTTCCATTCACCCTCAATCCTTGCATTTCTCACAGGGAAAACTCATCATGTTTCACTTCTATATAGTCTTGAATCTTCTCCTTAGAAGGACGCCAACTCAATTTTCTTTTTCTTCAACGATCGTAACAAGACTTCAGGTCCTGAAAATAGAGCCATTTGTTGGGTGCTTTTGGTCCATTCTTGCATGTGTCCTTCCCTTCTTAACGTTGGGGATTTTTAGACCCACGGTTCGTCCATATTTTTCCAACAAAAACTCCCAAGCACCATCATATCAATTCTTGGCCAAGGCCGAGGAAGGTCTCACCGAAGATGCAGAGAGAATCATAGAGACCATAGGGTCTTGTTACAGGGATGAAGGCTTAAACACACGAAAAGTCACTGCAATTGACATCCATGTAACTGATGTATGATAAAATATGAGGACTAAGAATTAAAAAAATACACACACATATTCAACTCATACATAATAGACACAAAATGTATTAGAACTGTCATATATTTATTGTTGGAATAATTCCATCATATCAGAGATATACATTGAGTTGGACATACACATATGACAATGATCAAACTTCGTATATTTGATATATAAAACCTCAGAATTACAAAATCCTACACAATGAGCCTTTGCTCAAAACTCATACATAGAATAGACTCAGAACTATATTCAAAGCATTACAACAACACAACAGGATCCGAATGAGCTTGATACTGATAACTAGGCCAACTGATAAACTCTATAACTAGCTAGCTCTATTTATGATGGTAGAGCTTCCATTTTTTTATCTTTCTCTCCTAGGGAGGGCTGTCTCTTTCTACTCTGCTCCACTCGTTTGTCTAATAAAACTTCCTCGCATGCTTATGGTATCTTCCAAGGCTCCACATAGACTTCTTGCATCAAGGACAATATTCCAATGCTTCACATAAACTTCCTGCATCAAGGACAATATTTCAACACTCCACATGGGCTTCCTACATCAAGGACAATCTTAACTTCCTAGCTAGCTTGTTCTCTGTCCATCTCACATCTTTGATGCTACTGGTAGTAATCATTTGGGGAGATTTCCCAATAATTTATTTCTTGATTCTGGCAGACATCTTCTTGTTTTCTGATGCACATGAAAAAAATTGAACCAACATGCATTTGGTATCCTTTAATCTTGGCGCACAACTAAAAAAAAAATGATCCGATGTGCACTCTATTTCATTCCTCACACATCTCCTTAGGTGCATGCAAAACTATGGAATAAGTGTGCACAACTTCGTTTGTGTGCATGCATAAAATGGAACCCAAAAATTTGGGTGCCAACACCTAGCCACCTGGTCACCAACTTTCCCTTGAAGTACTTGAATCTTGAATCAAATAAGAGGGCCTAGTCCCCTTCTGAACTTGTCATGATTTATTTTTTTGTCACACCAATCTTTCCTTTGTAGCTGCACTACTTCAATGTTGAAGAGTTCTTACATCCTGTACTCAACTAAGGAATTTAGTTGATTCAATATTTCTTGATGTGTTTATGGTATATCCATATCCAATTCAAATGTTGTTTTCAAAGTGTAGTATTCAAACTCAATAGGGAGCATGAATTTCTTACCATAAACTAACTCAAAAGGTGTAAGCCCTTTGGTATCCTTCGATGTGATATTGTATGCCCATATTTCTTCTATGAGTTTCTTTGACCGGTTCTTCTTGTTCATGCTCACTATTTTGATGAGGATATTTTCCAATTCTCGGTTGGTGACTTCAACTTACTCATTTTCTTGTGGATGATAGGGTGTTTATTTTCTATGACATGTGTGGTGTTGTTGCATAATGTTGTAACTTGAGATGGTTCCTGGCTTCCTAGAAGCCATTCCAAGACACCTTTAAACCAACTTTAGATCCAAGATGGCCCCTGGACCTGAGGGGGATCCCTCAAATACAAATAAAAACTGGCTATCCACTATCACTAAGTAGCAGTTCTAACAATTAAGCATAGAATGCCAGATTTAAAAGTAAAGGATAAGATAAACAGGGTTGAGGATAATCGAGACAATGGAATCGAATAAAGAATGTAACTTTCCAATCATAAGGAATGATCCATTGGGAATGGAGTCTCACATAAAACAACACAAAATATGATAGGTGATAGAGTGAGGAAAATAAGAAAACATAAATCTAAAAAATGACAGAGGGCAAGAGCAATCTCTATCAATTCGAGATGAAGAAAATAAGATGGGCATAGAGATCATGAATCCAACATATGAAATGAGCATTTGAATTTGGGCATTAGAAGAATGAATCCAGGAAGAAGATATTAAAAAATGCAACAATAATTATAGTATTTGAATATATTCATCATGGAAAAAGGTTGTAGCATAAATATTTTAAATATATCAGGAATACACTCATTGACAATGGAAAATATACCAAATTGTCCAAGACACATATCAAAATTACATTGAAAGAATACATATGGAAATACAAGAAACTTAACACATAAAACATGGAGGAAAACATGTCTCTCTTATATTGAGGGATGAATCCAATGAATGATTCTCTCCAATTCAGAAATTTACAAAAGGATGGGATCACAAGCTCATCCTCCAAGAAAACACAATCTTCACTTCCTAACCTCCTCCCTAGGTAGTCCTCAACTGCTCTTTTATCATTCTTGGATGATAACCTGATGCCTTGAAAACTGGATCTGCTTGGATTGAATGTTGATATTTTTCCTTCAAATTTGAAACAAATTGATCTAATTTTCTAGAAATAGTCTTCACCGACACCTGTCATTTCTGGGATTGGAATCTTCATGGAATAGAATGTTCGATTCGTTTTTATTTTTCTTATCATCGAGAATGAAGATAAAACAAACTTTTCCCTTTATAATGACTTTATGAAGTCTCTAATCCGGAAAACTCGGATACTTTTTATTTTCCCACTATTTCATATTGAACTTGTACAATGAAGACTATGACTTGAAGGAATCTTTCACGTAGCTGAGATTTTTAATGCTTCCAAAATGACCTCTAATGTGACCGCATTACAACATTACCAAAATCAAACTTGATAAACTCCTTTGAGAATTTTGAATGTTGCAAATTTTCCAAATTATCAATGACGACCTTTGGAGAGTATCCGCAGTCAGTCCTCTAATGAGACGTGTTGTAAATATCGACAAGGCAACGTAGTCCCTGCCAGGTAAGATCGAAATTTGAAAATGAAAATTGGATGTTTGAAAATGAGAATATTAATGGTTTTTCAAAGGAAATTAACTATTTAGATCCGAGAATTATATATATATATATATATATATATATATATATAATTTGCTTAATTTCAGACTTGAGCTAGCATTAAAAGAAAAACACATTTCAATTTCAGTGCATAGTGTGATATCATCTTCTTTCAACAAATATTCTTTCTATGTACCTTATACCTTCCTGGAGCAATTACTAGTATCTAGATAACTAGTATCTATGCAAAAGCACTATGATTGCTACGGTGATGCGTTCTTACGCTCTATGTAGCATAAACATTGTGGCTCTTTGAATTCTTCAATCTACGACTTTCTGAATCTACAAAACAAAAACGGATACACATTGAGACTTTGATTGTGATTGGTTATGCATATGCAGGCGTGTTGTGCCGAACTTGTCATTCAATTTCGTGGTTGGATATACAAGATTTTCTAAGACATGAGGGTGAGGGTGATTTAATGTGAATTCAATGCATCTTAATACGATGATGTTGTTAGGTAGAACTCTGCTGTCAAGCCTCCAATAATATGATGATGTTGTTACGAAGAACTCTGCTGCCAAGCCTGCAAACTCGATCATCAATACCACAATGTTGTTCCCGATAACGCCACTGCCCAGCCTGCAAACTCCCTTGCCAAATCTGCAATAAGAGATGAAAATTTACCACCAATCAAATTTCATATAAATAAACTTATTTATATTTTTTACATAAAAAAATACAAACTATATATGAAACTTTAATTAGAAGGAAAACATTTAAAAATCAAACTAAATCTGCAATAAGAGATGAAAATTTACCACCAATCAAATTTTAAATAAATAATATTATTTATATTTTTTAAATAAAAAAATACAAACTATATATGAAACTTTAACTAAAACTAAAATATTTAAAAATCAAACTATAACTAATATAAGGTCAACCAGATATCAATTGCTATAGTATCCTCGCTGGAATAATAAGAAGGCTTCATACACCAATTTAATATGTTGTAACTTTAATATATATATATATATATATAATAACAATCTTAATGTTAATTTTAATGAAAATGTGAATGTATAATAGCCTTAATATTAACTTAGATTTTTGAGATTTACTAACTCAAAATTAAATTTATATATTTTAGTTAATTTTTATTTTCTTAATAAATGCTTGGTGGTTAAGTGTGCATTTATTTTCTCAATAAATGCTTCTTACTTAGGTTAGCTAGTAGGATTGGAGACTTCAGGGATGATTTTAGGGGCTAAATTTCCCTCGTGGGCTAATTTTCAAAGAGTTTTTTCCAAAATAAGATTCACTATTCTAAAAATGATTCGCCCAAATTCTAAAGGATAAAATTATTTTACTTTAAAATTCGCCAAAATTTTATACAAACTATATAAAATCCTTAGACATTTGGATATTTTTACAAAAATATAGCCAAACATTTTATAGTTGGAATATGAAGGATTAATAAGATTCACCAAGGTTTCTACATTTTAAAATAAATTTCCATCCTTAAAATCATCCCTGATTGGAGTTCCGTACCGTTCATTGAAGGTAGGAGGTAAGTGTTAGTGAATATAGCACAATAGGCATTGAATATAGCCCTTGACTTTTTCATTCTGTAATAAACAAAGATAAATAAACATTAAGTAATAAAGAAATTATTTGATTTAAAAGATGAGTTATATTGATTGTACAATTAATGTAAATTCTTGAACCAGGTGAAGCCCATAATAAGGCCTCAAACTTTTCAACTAATGTCAGTTTAAAAAAATAAGTTATTTTTATAGATTAAAAAATAAAAAATTGTATTTCTTATGTAAAACATTAGGTTTCCCATATAATTTTTCAAGTCAATGGAAATTAATGTCAAATTAATAGCAAACTCATTGGTATAGTCCTGATTTGACAAAGACTAATAATAGCTTCCACATGATCACTGTCTTTAGTTCCTGCATTATGGTTTATTGTATATTTCTCTCTCTTGAACAAATACAAATTTGACACCATTTCTCTCTCTTGAACAAATACAAATTTGACACCAAGAGAGAATAAAGAGGAGTGTGACCAACTCAAAAAAAGAAATTTGTGGATTTCCTTTCACATCTTTTGAGCTACCATAAATGACAAACTTTTAGTCAATGGAAAACATTTACAGACACTTGAATTTGGTATGAATCTCAATAACCTTCACACTACCTTGCACCAAAAATAAGCTCGGCCTTTGATCCAACAATTGTTTTGTATTCTTACCATTAGTGCTCGATTCCGTGGTGTATTTCGACTTTTACAATGTACCTCCCTGCATTCTCCATAACTTAGAGCTTTCCTCCACGATTTGGCACTGCTAAATGGCCACAAGTTCTTCTAAAAATAACAATAATTTGACGTTTGAATATCAAGGCACTAATTTGAAATGACGTTACCTTTGATTTCGCAGGGGATCCTGCTATACAATTTGAGAAATTTATGCATGGTTGAAGATGTCTGGTGATGATGATGAGAATAGCAGGGGGATGGCTTTTTGTCTGAGGTCACCTATCCTTGCTAGTTTTGTCTTGCTTCTCTAGTATTGGCTTCCACAGAAGGTGTCAATCCTTTACATTTCTTGCTACACTATGATAGTATTTAAGAGAATTCCATGGTATTATTTTCCAACATTCGACAGAGAATCCTCCTTGCAATCCTGACTATACACCTGTTCTTCAAAGAAATGACCCACAACCGTGGTGGTGGGGGGGTCCCCTTGTGGTTTAGTATACCACAATAATGGGGGGCGTAATCACCCACGAGCTGCCACGTCAATGAAGTTTGAATCTTGGTAAAAAATTTCACCCACCCTCTTTGTTAAACATCGAACTCACTAGGGGACCACAATCAATGGTAATAATCAGATCTCCTTTTAGTGGACCGTTGAATCATATCTGTTTGTATTTATTCCCGCTCGGACAAATACCTTCATTTTTCACTTAACATATTGTGTATATGAGCCACGTATCCCTATAGTGAATGACTTTGATACTAGGATGGGTTTTTGGGCAGTTCGACAATATGGTCTTGGAATCATGACTTTAGGATATAACCTTTAGGTGCATATTTGGGTAAATAAATCGATTTGGAAAGTGTTGACTACAAGATCACACACTTTAAGACTATTTCCAATTGACCCACATTATTTAATAAATAAAGTTTTATAACCTTGACTCAAACTTTCAAAGTGGAGAATAGTGAACCTAGAAATTGGATAGTATTTCACAAAGCTAAAAGGGTTTGATAAATAAATGAGAAATTTTATTTAGCGCAAAAAATGATGATCTTGAGAAAGTATTTGAAATGGAAACAAATGAATGTACGAAAAAAGTGAAATTGGATTTGAAATGGGTTTGAGAGATACGTAAAATTTTCAAAAAATTGGCAATGTAAATTTATGTTACAACATAGCCTTCATCTGGGGATGGTGTTTCCCCGTGAGGCACCAAAGAACAATAAACCATGTGCCTTCACTGTTTCTTGAAAACCTGTCTTTTTCCATCTTTGAAAATGAATGAGCCTGTACTTGCTTATTCCTTCTCTTAAAACCCTGCTGTGAAACATCAGATTCAAAATAACCCTTGCTTATTCTCAATTGAAACAAACTTTGTACAAATTGGAATCAAAACTACTTTGCACACTGAACTGAAAAGAAACTTCTCTAACTATTGATCCAATAACTGGAAAACTAGAGTAAATTTTCAACAAAGGGGATTATTTATGTACAAACTACTCCTACTCTAATCAACTAAGTCATCTTGACCAAATATAAGTATACTTCCAGTGCAACCAAAAAATAAGTTGACTTCTTGAATAATCTATTCCTTCACCATTTATAGTCAACATATAAAATAGTATGATAACTGAAAATCCACATGCATCTTGGATACATACTTATAGTGAAAGAATGATAAAAAACTCACACAACCTCATGATGTCAAGTGGGCTGCTATAGGATCTTCATACTAATAGAAAATGACCACCTGATCATCCATAAGACTATCATCTTGGTTCAAAAAACTAAAGTCATTTTCTAGGATCTCTATTCTGCTGATGAAATAAGTTCGTTCCACTAGTGTATCATGAAACAATGCTGGAGGATTTGAAGTGATAAAAACCTCCAAATAGACTGCAACATGATCTTGAAAACTATGAGGGACTGCCTCCCTTTGTTCCCAAAAGCTAAGTTGTTGTTGCATAGTGTTTTCTTTCTTGATCAAGTAAAATTCTTCCATGTGTACATCAAATAAGGAAGAGGCAAGAGACAATATGTTGACTTATTTTTTATAAAACTCAGAATCATCATCATATATGTGCTTATTAGAAATTTTAGAAAATGATGATGACAAACTCAACCCTTTAAATTCTGTTGTCTTTTCATCAAAATCCTCATATTCATCATAAAATGGTTCAACATAAAAAAATGTCGAAGAAGGTGCTTTGTAAATCTACTCATATTCACTATAAAACTATGACTCTAAATCATATCTATCATATATGGGCTGATGGATATTCAAGTTTTATAAATATAAGGACAATGGAATCTTTCCTTGATCTTCTTGAAAATGTTCATGAATATGTTCATAACAATTATTTTGTTCAGATTCATAATCATTAAATTCATTATCCTTGTCATGAAAATCCATTAAGAAATTTGTGCAAAAATTAGTTTCCCAATCATTCATATGTTGCTGACCTGAAATATGGATGTCTGATTTGTTTTTTTCATCTTCTTCTCTCTTCTCCTTTGTATTCAGATCCTCATCCTTTGTTTGACCAAGAAGCTTCCCACAAGCCCATAGGTTGTTTTCAATTTCCTTAGCATCTGTAAACATCTGTTGCAAATTTGAAGAATTCCTTTCTCTGAGATAAAATTCCAAATCAGGATGATGTGCCATTGCATAATACACTTTGACAACGGCTTCACAAGGCCGGATATCAACTAAAAAACTGTGATAAGTATTTTCAAATCTTCTATTGAAATTTGTAACAATTTCATCATTTCTTCTTCTAATAGTATAAAACTCAGAGAGGTATTGATGATGAGATTTCCTCTCAACCCATTTGTATAAGAAAACATCATAAAAATCAGTGCAAGGACTAATAAAATCCACTGCTATGTCTCTAAACATATTTTGATCTCTCCTTCTAAAGACAAAGTGAACATTCTCATAAAAACATCCTCATGTTGAATATCTAAGCAATCTGTGAAATGTTCAAAGGATGCCATGTGTTTTTATGCTGAAAGGTCACTTTCTCCATTGAATTTAGGAAGATATTTGAAGAACTTAGGAGGAAAATCATGAAGTACAGATGGTAGCTTCAGAGGTTTATATCTATTTAAAACCCATGGATGGATTTGTATAGGCTGATAAAAAGGTATATTAGTGACTGAAAGAGTTGGCTTATTAATATCATCCTCAATTGGTTCACAAGATTGACCACGCTATGAAATAATAGGGATTAGTACTTTTTGATAAAAAAATATTGATGCAAGAGGTTGATCATTACTTTTAGAGGACAAAAATAATGAAGGCTCATCTAGTTGAGTAATATACAAAGAGGTAAGGGTTTATTTTTATGAGATATGGAATGAAGTTTTGAACTTATGATTCTCTACATGAACAATATAGAAGAAAACATTTTCCAAATATGTAAGAAAGAATAACAAAGGACCAAACGACAGATCCAAAATATCTTGAAAAAAGATGGTCATTTGGTACCTGATTATTCTATAATAGTTCTTCATCTCTTCATCAACAAGGCTCACTTCCCAGTGAAGTATTTAAAATTATGATTAGAATCCCAATGGAGTCCCTAGTGAAATCACAATGGATTCTCTAGGTGAACAACCACACATCCTGTGTCCGATTCTCATTGACCTTCAAGAACTAGATCTGATCTTGATAAAACCCCAAGGAAAATATTCTCAAACCTTCGTCCCTGACAATGACACCAAAAAGAATGTTGTAACTTGAGATGGTTCCTAGCTGTATAGAAACCATGCTAAGACATCTTTAAACCAAATTTAGATACAAGCTGGCCCTTGGACTTGAGTAGGCTCCCTCAAAGAAAAATAGAAACTGGTTGTCCACTTCCACTAAGTAGTAATTCTAACAATTAAGCATAGGATTCCATATTTAAAAGTAAAGGATAAGATAAACAAGGTTGAGGATAATCAGGACAATGGACTGGAATAAAGAATGCAACTTCATATCATAAGGCATGATCCATTGGGAATGGAGTCTTATATAACAAAACACAAAATATGATAGGTGATAGAATGAGGAAAATAAGAAAACATAAATCTCAAAAATGACATAGGGAAAGAGAAATGTATATCAATCTGAGATGAAGAAAATAAGATGGGAATATAGATCATGAATCTAGCATATGAAATGAACAATTGAATCTAGGAATTAGAAGAGTGAATCTAGACACAAAATATTAAAAAATGTAACTTTAATTACAATATTTGAATGTATTCATCACGAAAAAAGGTCGTAGAAGAAATATTTTAACTATATCAGGAATACACTCATTGTCAATAGAAGTTATACCAAATGGTCCAAGCTACATATAAAAAATGCATTGAAATAATAAACATGGAATTGCAAGAAACTTAACACATAAAACATGGAGGAAAACATGGCTCTATTATATTGAAGGATGAATCGAATAAATGATTCTCTCTTATTCAAAAATTTACAAAAGGATGGCCTCACATGCTCATCCTCCAAGAAAACACAATCTTCACTTTACCAAAACATTCCTAGCCTCTTGCCTCGGCAGTCCTCAACTTCTCTTTTATACTTCTTGGATGCTAACCCGGTGCCTTGAAAATTGGATCTACTTGGATTGAATGCTGATATTTTTCCTTCAAATCTGAAATAGATTGATCTAATTTTCTAAAAATAGTCTTATCCAACACTTGTGATGTTTGGTACTGAAATCTTCATGGAATAGAATTTTATATTCATTTTTAATTTTCTTATCATAATGAATGAAGATAAAACAAACTTTTCCCTTTATAACGAATTTATGAAGTCTCTAATCTAGGCAACTCAGACACTTTTTATTTTCCCACTATTTCATATTGAACTTNAATAGAATTTTATATTCATTTTTAATTTTCTTATCATAATGAATGAAGATAAAACAAACTTTTCCCTTTATAACGAATTTATGAAGTCTCTAATCTAGGCAACTCAGACACTTTTTATTTTCCCACTATTTCATATTGAACTTCTAGATTGAAGATTGTGACTCGAAGGAATCTTTCACACAACGAAGATGTTTGATGCTTCCAAAATGACCTCTATTGTGACCTCATTACAACATTACCAACATCAAACTTGATAAATTCCTTTGAGGATTAGAATGTCGCAAAGTTGCCAAATTTTCGATCAATTGGGTTTATGAAGACCATGCCTCACTTGTCAAATGTTTCCAATGATACCTGGGGCTACAAGGGAAATTCATTCTTCTTTGTAGGCTTCCCCATCCTTTGAAATTCATCACAGTGTAGGGTATATTTTTGAACATCTCTATGTAAGGTCAGCCAATAGTATCCATCTTCCAAGATCTTGTAGGCTATTCTCTTTGCTGCAAAGTGTCCTCCACATGGTTAATCATGAAAGAAATATAGGATATCACACACTTCATACTCTCTCATACATCTTCTTAGGACTTGGTATTGGCCAAGTTTGAATAGATATCCTACTACTCAAATATAGGTTGTGCTTTTCTTGACGATTTTACATCTTTCATGGTAGGAAAAATGTTGAGGAAACCTCCTTTTTGTCAGATAATTGGCTATGTCAGCAAACCAGAGGGTTTGTGTTGTTATTTCAAAGAGGTGTTCATCTAGAAAATTATCATCTATCATGCCTTCTTCAGTAGGAATTTTCAACTTGGATAAGAAATCTGCAACAACATTTTTCTTCCCAAGTTGATCAAGAATGGTTAGGTAAAATTGTTGTAATTTTTTTTTTACCTGATTATTCTACCATTTATATCATGTTTATTCATCAAATATCTGATGGTAGCATGATCAATATGTACAAAAAATTGATACCCTGTAACATAATGTATAAACTTTTTGAGAGCATGGATTACTATTAAAAAATTCTTTTTTTGTAACAATGTAGTTTAGCTCTGCACCAGCTAAGTTTTTTCTTATAAAATGGATTGCATATGAACTTTTATCTTTATTTTTTCCCAAGACTGCTCCTACAAATTTATATGATGCATCTGTATGAATATGAAAGGGAAGAGTCCAATTCATACCCTGTAGTATAGGATTAGTTGAGAGTATTTCTTTAATTGTTTCAAATGCTTATTGACAATTTAAAGTCCAAAAATAATCTACATCTTTGAATAACAGGGAAAATATAGGAGAAGCTATTTTACTGAAGTCTTTGATGAATCTCCTGTAGTAACCTACATGTCCAATAAAAATTCTAATATATTTTGGTTTCAGAGGGGTAGGTAGTAGTGTGATGATATTGAATTTATTTTTGTATACTTCAATCCCTCTGGAGGATAGAGGGTGTTCTAACACAATCCCTTCATTCAAAATCACTTTTGAATTGTTCTTTCTAAGGGAGAGGTTCATTTCTTCACATATTTGGAGAACCTTATACATATTGTCTAAGGCTTCATCGAATGAGTTTACATAATGGGTGAAGTCTTCCATATACATCTCTTCTTTTTGATGGATGCGTTCTGAAAAGATACTAAGTATTTCTCTTTGGAATGTAGCTGGGGTACTACATAGGCCAAATGGAAGGACTTTATAAGAAAATGTGCCCCAGGGATAGGTAAATGTTGTTTTTTCTTGGTATTCAGGAATGATATGAATCTAGTTGTATCCACTAAATCAATCTAGGAAGGAAAAATATTCTTTCCCGGCTAAGACATCCAGGACTTGGTCAAAGAAGGGTAGGGGAAACTGGTCCTTTCTTGTATCCTTTTTTAATTCTTGGTAATCCACACATATCCTCCATTTCCCATTCTTTTTAGGAATAATAACTAGGGGAGAGACCCACTCACTATCTAAAATTGGATGAATGGATTTGACATCTAACAACTTTTGCAATTCTTGTTTAACTATGTCCTTCAATGCATGGTTCATCCTTCTTTGGGGTTGCGTAATAGGTATGTAGTCTTCCTTTATGTAAATATGAAGAGTACATATAGAAGGATAAATTCCTTTCATATCCTTATAATCCCATGCAAATGTTCCAATGTTTCTTTTCAGCACATCTAATAATTTTTGTTCTTGTTGATTAGTAAGCTTTGTGTTGATTTTGAGTGTTTTTGCATGGTTGATTTATATAGTCTTAATAGAGGGATTTTTATTTTCAGCTATGAATTGTTCTTCCCATATTTCGGTTTTCTTATTAGCATAAATTTCATAATTAATTTCATCATTCATCCCTTCTATTCTCACATCAACACGATATTGTTTTTTCATAAAATTTAAAAGGAAGGTGTCCTCATCAATTTTGCTACTGGCCAATGCTGTGCTAATTGTGTAGATAGGATAGGAAGTAGTTTGGATCATGTCTTATTATTCTTCTTCTTCTACCCACACTAGAAGGTTTTACGTCGTTAATGACTAGGCAAGGGGATACATGACACGATATTTTTGGGATTGACCATTAGTTATAGTCATGTTTCCTACCCTACAACTGATGTGGCCATGAAAGGCCTCCCCAAGATAAGGGGATACCAATTGAATTTAAACTTGGTTTGGAGGACCAAAAATTTAGTAGAATATTCTAAAGAATCAATAAGGGCATTATGTCTTCCAACATCCTCTCAAGTTTGACTATGGATCTATCTGCAATTTGGAAGAAAGTGGGGGTGTCTCTCAAGAATCCATGAAGGTTCAATATTAACATGGTATCTTTCAACATAACATTTATTACAACCCCTAAATATATGAGATTCTTTTGGATCAAGGTTTTGTTGATGTCTACATTTACTAAAGGGATTCCTGGATCCAAGTACTTAGGTACAATTATCTTCCCAAGCATAAGGGTCGAATAGCTATCCTATAACATTTATTGTAGGGGTGTCCTTTCGTTTTCTCCCCGGTCTTCTGATGCACTCTTATTTGATAAAGCTATTAAAAATGGGAACATTCTTGATTGATTGTAGGAGAGGTATCTTCACACACAAAATTTTAAGTTCTCCTAAAATTTCATTTTCTTCAGATGTTTAGGCTTTCTTTTCATTTCATTTTTCATGATAAGGTGGGGCTTGAGGTTGTGGTAGGATAATGTTTTATTTTTTAGGTTCTACATTTTTTTACGATTTTTGGTTGTTGTTGTAATAATTTTCCTGATCTAAGATTGATTTATTGTACATACAAGGAGTAAGTCTAATATGTTGTTTCACTATTGTACATAGGTTGAACCTACTTGTTATTTGGATTGGGGCAGGTTGAGTAGGTAATTGTGGTTGTCCAAGAGGAGCACTATTTTGAATAGTGTTACTAGATCGAGGAGGATGAGGCATTAATGTGGGTTGTTGAAAATCTCGGGGCCTCCATCCTTGTGTAGGTTGATTCCACTGGGAGTTTTGGTTCTGTGGCATGCTAGGGAATGATTGGTATGGAGTAGGAATAGGTTTCCCTTGGTATTGCCATGGATTTGGAACTATCCAAGGAGATGGGTTGGGATTGTACCAAGCTTGAGAATACATTTTTGTATTACATGCACCAAATTTTGAGAAGGATTGAATTTCAAACCTATTTGGAAGGGTCTTGGTGCTTCAGGTCTCCTTTGATCGATGAAGCATATCGATTCCACATTCTCCTCTACTTTTCGAAGTGTAGCTTTTAATCCTATAAAAGAAGGATATTTATCAGTTGCATGATCTTCTTTACAAATACCACAAACATCTATGATTTCTAAAGGAAATTCATTCCTAGGATGCCTCTTGGTGCATTTAGGGAAATAAATAGCTAATGCATTTTTTGTTTCATCCTATTTCTTATTAATATGCAAGGTATCCATTTGCACAGCTAAAGAATGCAAAATATCATCTTTCATATGTTCTATTAAACCTCCTAATTCATTTTTTATATGGACTACAAGGTTAGAAGATTGAGGTACCAATCCTCTACCATTTCTACCTTTCTTCCTTGAGGATCTGGAATGGTTCTTGAATATTTTCTTGTTATCATCATAGTCCATCTCGTAGATATCTTCATTAGATAGGATATTTAGTGTTTCCAAGATATCTTCTCTTACTCCTCTGAGTAAGACAAGCTTGAGTGAATCCTCATCTAGAGTGCACTTGTAAGCTCTTTAATAGATTAGATGAAATATCTCTTCAAATTATTCTAGAGATTCATCATGTCCTTGAGTCATTCTGAAGATCCCATCTCCTGTGTCCCTTTCTTTGCAATAGTCCTTTTACTTTTCACTAAAGGTTTTCTTCATTTGATCCCAAGTTGTGATGATGTTTCCCTCCAGGATCATGAACCATCTTAAATATGAATCCTTCATAGTAGATGGAAAAGGTTTGAGCTTTTGTTTATCTATAGTATAATCATATGTCCTACATATAACTACAAAATAAAACAAGATGTCAGAATCCTCTGAATCAAGACCATGGAAATGAGGCAAGGCAAAAGGATTAAAACTTTTCATTTTAGTTTCTCCATTGGTTTCTTTTATATGAAACTCAAATACTTCTACCATCTCTTCTTCATCAACCATGGTACAAGGTGATGGAGAATGAACTTCGTCTAAAATGTTTTCAAATTATCTAGCTTCCCTTTCCAAGAAAATTTAAAGTGTTTCAAGTCCAATTTATGGATTACTTTGGCCTGTTTTTGGGGTGGGGCTGTTTGGTAAAAAATTTCCTTTCTTATCTCTAGGTTGAGTCATTCATAATTGTAAAAGAAATGAAGTTATTTTCTCTTTTATTTTCATATAATCCTAAGATTAAAAGAACGTGACAAAGAACTATCAATAATCGCTCGAGGTGAAAGCACATGGGATTTTACACTACATAAATTATATAATGAGGTTGGACTTGTGATCGATGTATCATTCCTACTTCTCCAGGTCACAATAAAATAAAAAAAAGTGTGCAATATTTAGCACCTCCCCGACAATGGCGCCAAAAATTGGTGGGCCTAGGAATAGCAACATTAATGCTACTTCCTCCTTGACTTGTTACTTTAATTGTCAACTCAGGCTTCATACAAACTTAAGAGGTGTTGCACAAAGTATATGCAAAATGCACTAATAACAATCTAGGTTTGAGATTGATCAAAGGGCTAATGCATGAAACCTATGCAGGAATATAAATTGTAGAAAATACTTTAAGATACTTGCAAGAATAAAATTATATCAACTTGAAAGAACAATTGATCTATATTCAATAAAAGAGATCTAGTCTACTAGCATGAAAGAAAGCACACTAAGCTATGAAAATAATAAACTGATTATAAAGCATGGAAACTAATTCTATTGCAGGAAATCAAATTGCATCAAAGAAGATGAACTATTGCATGAACCAAATTATGCCTAACCCTTGATCCAATATCAATCCATGTGTTATCTTATTTCCCACTACTAATTTCCTAAAAAGATGAATGAGAAAATTAAGAAACTTGAGCTAAAACAATCCTACATGAAGTTTCTACATGAAAAGTACAGGAAACTCCTATAGGATGCCAAAAGAGTCCTAAAAATATTGTAGAAGTCGTCCAAAGCAATGAAAAAGTTGGACTAAAATATAATGAGATGTAACTATTTTTTTTTATCCTTGATAATATACCCTTGAGCATCCCAATAGGATTCCAACCCTTTCTATAAGAGACCTGTTGAAGCTAACAATTACACCAACCTAACAGAAATAATAAATTATTATGAATGACTATCTAATTCTTTAAGAGAAATAAAAGACTAACTGATAACACACTAACATGAAATAAAGAGAAGTTACAATAGGGTCCTTGATCCCTCTTGACTGGGACCTACACAAGAAGCACAAGAAACCTTGAGGAAAATCTAATAAGATAAGAAAAAAGACATCTTTATTTCATCAAAATTAGTGGTACATCAAGAGCAGAGCTCCAAGTCTTCAACAAAAGCTTCCTTAATAAAAGTTAACACAATACACAAAATTCCAACTTTATGTTTTCTCCCTATGCTAAAGGCTATTTATACACTTTGGAACTCGACCTCTTCCCTTCGTTCAAGGAGGAAATAAGGGAAAACATATCTTGGTCAATCTCGTTTGATTTTCAAACTTCTTCTTGCAAGGATTAATTATTAGTAATTCGACAACACTGTATAGGTAGGTGAGGGACAAGGTCCCTTGATTCTTGGAATATTCCTTTCCTTGAAGGATTCGACCTACTTGATTGATTCTACACACATTTGTTTTCATAGAAGTTATATAAAAAAGGTACTATACACATTAAATTACACCTCAAAAACTATTCAATTAAGCAATTGTTGATGCTTGAATCCGTTAGGACCGAAACGAAAACCTCATGAGGATGTAAATCCCCGTACGTTTTATAGAGGTGGTACTCCTCTTTAGATTTTATTGGGATTTCTATATATCCAAAATGTGGGACTTGACAGAAGTCCGTCATAGTAATTCAAAGAAACATAAATATTGCGAGAAAATAAAAGGAAAATGTTTTTGTTTTATTTTAAAAAAAAGTTCATGAGAAAGGACGAGGAATGACACACTTCACACATTTAAAACAAATAAGAAATTTTTTCTCAGATCCATCATAGTTTAAGATAAATATTTTTGATCAAATAAAATAAAAAGAAGATGATCTGCATGCATAAGATAAATTTAACAGAGTGGACACATGGGCAACTCAAATAAAGATAATGATATATCAACCTCAAATACTTTATATTATGAAAACAGGGTTATGTTAGGACCCTATAATGTACCTTTTTGCTCACACTTTTTTCTATCATTACATCCTTTTCCCACTCATATTTAAGCCAACATTATCACCTTAATCTATTTTTCCAAAGGTATATAACGTTTCTTCTCTTTGCTATATGTTTAATTTGTTTTACATGTAATTTTATATTACTCTCATACTTAGCCATTAATCAAGAATATATAGTTTCTGAAACAGTTTGAAGACTGCAGTTAATATATCGTTGCTGAAACAGTCAAACAGTACGCAAATCCCGTTACTGAAACAGTCCGTGATTTGCGATGCTGAAACAACATTTCACATACAACAGTAACAAGAAAAAGGATCTATTACACTGGACACAACAACTGTACCTTAATCCATCACCATTACAACCATCGTTACTGCTTGAAGACCACGTTGCTGAAACAGTCAAACAGTACGCAAATCCCATTGCTGAAACAATCCGTGATTTGTGATGTTGAACAATATTTCACATACAACAGTAACAAGAAAAGATAAATAAAGGAGATGTTACACTTGCCGCAACAACTGTACCTCAAGCCAGCACCATTACAACCACTGTAACAACATTTTGCTACGGAAGATCAGAATATCCTATTCCAGCATAGAAGTTTAGATCAGACTAAGAATAGGATTTGTATGTACACATGTAATTTTATGCTTAATTGTATTAAGATGATTCTCCTCCTTAAATAGGGAAGAAATCAACATTAGAGGGGAGATTATGGAAGGATTAGCTAGAAGAGAATTACAGAGAAGGAGCTTGTTCACTTTGGAGATTGTACTTCGTCACATTTGACAGATGAATAAAAGATCATTCTGAGCATTTCTTCTTAGCTCCTTTCATTTATGGGGAATCTTGTGAGAAGGAGAGGGCCCACCTTCTTCACAAGATTCACCCATTAGTTTCTGTAGTGTGTTAGTATTGTTTTTATCTATACCTTGTTAAAACTTTGTTTTGCTGAAACTGTGCTTCCACTGTTTGTTACATCGTTTTCATACAATTCATTCCTAGGTAATTGTTGATCATTTTGATTGGTAATTCTGTTTACAGAATGAGTTTATGAAAGTGTGATAGTCAGAAATAGGTGCTGAAGATTCCTACTTTGGGGAATAGGGCCTTTTTCTCTGTTACAAAATAGTTAGTCTTCGGTAATTATTAATCATTTTGATTGGTAATTCTGTTTGCACAATGTGTTTATGAAAGTGTGATAGTCATGGACAAGTGTTGAAGATTCCTACTTTGGGGAATAGGGCCCTGTTCTCTGTTACATAATAGTTAGTCTTCTTTGTAGTATGCTGAAAGGTTCCTTTTTCCTAGGTTACTGTTTCTTAATGTAATCCAGGATTCTTCTGATAATTATTTCCTTTTGAATCTTCAAACTCTGCAATAAATAGATTGCTTTTACTGTAATTCATAGTAGAACTTCAGTCTGTTTAAAGCAAGGTGTGATTAGTGTAACTTTTACTACAACTTTGGATTGCTTTTGAGATTGAGCATATACAGTGTGTGATTGCCTTTGAAATAAACAAACTTCCCTGGGTTGACAATTTATGTAACACTTGATTGTTTTAACTAATAAGCAATTATAGTGACCAACATTTTGGCACCGTTGTCGGGGAAGGAAATTATAGATTTCAAAAGCATTTACGTTTTTCTTTCAGATTTACAGATTGCATGAGAGGACACAGAACCCCCAAGGAAACTGATCCTACAGGTGGTAGGGGTAGAGGAAGAGGAGGAAGAAAGACTTTTATCGACCAGATTATATCAAAATCTGAATCTGTTGTTCCTCAATGACCAAGCTCTCGAAAACCAAAGCCTCAACCTTCCTTTCAAGCGAACTTTGAAACAGAGACAGTTGAAAAACTAACAGACAACATTGAGGATCGAGCAAGTGTAGTAGGGGAACAAATAGAAGAAACCATGGATATAATGAAGAACTACACCATGAAGAACAGGTAGGTCTTGAAGCAGAGGTGAACGATGAAAACTCTTTTTCTACCTTAGGATTTCCTATTGGTGATCTTCCTAGAGGAGTAGCTCCCATGAAGAATATTCCACTTTTAGCTTTACCTAACTTTCATGGTTTATCTTCTGAAGATCTTGATTAATTCCTTTTTGAGTTTGACATATTATGCAGAAGTTATGATTACATTTCCAATGCTAAAAAAATAAAGCTATTCCCAACAACATTAAAGGGAAATGCATTAAGATGGTTCATGAGTCTTGGAGGTCATGTAATCACAACATGGGATCAGATGAAACAAAAATTTCTGCACAAATATCAAGACTATTGCCGAACAAGAGAAAAAAGAGAGGAATTATTCAAGATGATACAGAAAGAGGATGAAAATCTGGAGGACTTTGTGGAAAGGCTACAGTATAATCTACAAAGATCCAGTCACCCCAATGTAAGTAAAGATATTCTTAAAACAATATTATTAAAATGAGTAAGGGATGACTGTCTAGATATGCTGAATATGCTTGGAAAAGGGGACATATCTAAAGAATCATATGATGAAATTGTTAGCCTCTGTAAAAGATGTTCAAGAGGAGCTGCAAGGAATAGATCAAACAACAGGGATACCACATTTTCAAGAGTTCAAAAATCAGCCAGTGGAGGAGCAACAAGAGCCGAAATAGGTAATCTACTTGAGGAATTTAAAACTGAAATGTTAAGTTCTTTTGCTTCACAAATTGACACCTTGCAGATTAAAAAGAAACAAGCCAAAGCAGAAGTAGCTCTGTCCATCTTTTGTTCCAAATGCAGAGAAAAACACCCAAGAAGGGAATGCCCATTGGACAAAAAGCCAATTTGCACCATTTGTGATAAGGATCATGAAACTCAACAATGCCCTTCTTTACCAGGAATCAAAGCAGCATTACAACCAACTGATGAATAAGCTGAAGCTATCTATCTGTTGACATAGAGAAGGCAATGGAAACCATGGGGACAAGGTATGAATCCCAATATGCCATTTAGATCTTCTAATCGTTGGAATAATTATCCTTCTTTTAGTCAAGCAAATTACCCCCCCCTTAAACCAAATGCAATACCCACCCTCCAATCAAATGAATTACCCACCGATGCAACAAACAAACCCTCCCTATGTAGACCCAACAATATGGACACCTTGGCCTTCACAACAACAACCTTACCTTAACCAATGGAATCCAAATTGGAGAGGTCAACAACCCCCGTTCCCAAATCAATTTCCTCAATTTCAATCACAAGTTCAGCAACCACTCCCTTTACCATCAGGTGATTCACTGAATAATCAAATCATGAGGCCCCAACTACCTGTACAACCTAACCCTAACCCCAATAATAAGGCTCTATAGTGCATTGACATTCAAAACCAGTCTATACTTTCTCTTTTCCCTGCACAATGTAATGATATTTATTTACGATCTGGGAAAATAGTAGAACCTATCATTGATGATGTCACCTCCCCTGATTCCGATAAAGAAGAAATAAAAAAGAATGATTTACCTGAAGAGGTACAATCGTCCTCAAACACTGTTTCTAAAACAACAGAACCACCATTCCCTGAGCGTTTAGCTTTGACTAAAACTCCTGAGCCACCTACTCTCAATCTTCTAGGAGAATTACAAAATATCTATGTCAAAATTCCACTATTACAAGCACTAAGAGATGTACCAATTTATGCCAGAACTATGCGAGACATTTGTGTTAAGAAACCCGATAGGTGTTGTTGGGAAAAATACCCTACGGACTAGCAAACTAGGGTCAGACTTGCATGCAGATTTTGACCGTAAAGAAATAACTTTTTAACCTACCACCCAAAACTTAAACCCCTCTTTCACGATACATGCATGGAAAGGAACTACTAACCTTTTTACTGATGTTAGGTGTAGATCCTCCGTTGCGCTTTTTACCGCTTGCTTGCACTGCTCCTTCCAAAGTTATCCTGCAATCAAGACAAACAACTACACATGCATGCTACTTTTGTACTTGAGGGTTAGAAATTAAGCATAAATTACGCAAACCATAGATAACTCATGCATTGGGACGGGAAAAGTATTTTTTTATTATTCGAAAAATGAATCAACTTACAATCAAAGTCGAGACCGGCCATCGCTCCTTGATCCTGATCCTGGGCTCCTCCTCTTCTTTTGTCCTCCAACTGCTTTGCGTTAATTCTCCTTAGGCTTGAGGAAAGGCTAAAGGGTTGGGACAATGGATTCAACAAATGGGCAGAGTTTCTTCGCTATAATTTTTCTCCTCCAAATGGTACCCCTACCCCTTCTTTTATAGGCTAGAAGGAGCTAGGGTTTTGGACGAACCCTCGGCCATGCATGGCCGAGAGTTTCAGTTAACTGACCCATAGATTTTTGTCCCGTCGACAACTTTCCTATTTTTGTGTTTTATTAGGTACACGCGGGCTGTAGTGGGCCTGCAAGCGTGTACACGCGTGCAGTAGTGGGTTAGGGCGTGTGGGCCTTGACCCAAGAGGATTTTCAAAGAGGTTGTTCAGCAGATGTTTTGGCAATGAAGGTATATGAGTTGGCCTAATGCCAGGTAAGCATGTGTGGTGCAATTTAGGGTTATAACAGTAGGAAAACTAAAGATCCCCTCACAGTTCATGTCATGGGTGATTTGTCTGCACTAATGTCGGGTAAAGCTCCTCTAGTTAAATATGGTGATCCCGACCAGCCTACTGTCACAGTGCAAATTGGAAAAACAATAATCCCTCGAGTTCTGGTCGACTTAGGTGCTGCTATCAATATTATGACTCTTGAAACTTCAGAATTGTTACAACTGAAGAATGAAATCAGAGATACCCCAACCATTCTAGAATTAGCTGACCATTCTACAATCAAACCGGAAGGAGTCATTGAAGACCTAATCATCTCAGTTGAGTCTTGGAATTATCCAGTTGACTTTGTGGTATTACAACCTAAAACAAAGTTGGGGGGTCATCCTCTAATTTTGGGCAGGCCTTGGCTAGCCACAGTAGATGCCTTTATCAACTGCAGATCTGGTTCAATGAAAATTTCCAATGGATATGAGACCAAATAGCTTACCCTCTACCCTCACGCTACACCCTTGATTAATAATGACAATTCCTTATGGGTGGACTTTGATGATCAAACAACTCAACCTATCTTGACTATCGGACAAGCCTTAAGCATTAAAGATGCCACTGAGGATGAAGTAATTAATAATTTTATTTGTGAACCCTCCTCAGTGACTCCAGAAACACATAATCAACTAGCTTCACTTTTGGAGTCAGATACCCAGGAAAAACTTAACTCTGAATACCTACCTCAAACATTAGCTACCATCTCTTCTAAAAGTATACCAGTAGAAATTGAACTTGGCAAAACACTGAATATAAACCCCAACTTGACAGTTGCTGAAACACAACAATTAATGAAGTTACTTCTTGAACATAAGGAAGCATTCACATGGGACTATACAGATATGAAGGGAATATCTCCTGAATTATGTACTCATCGTATCTATATCAAGGAAGATTGTCGACCAATCTACTAATATCAACGACGAATGAACCCTAATTTAAGAGAAATTCTTAAAGAGGAACTTCAAAAATTGCTTAATGCAGGGTTTATATATCCTATATCTGACAATGAATGGGTTTCCCCGTTGGTAATAGTTCCTAAGAAAAACGGGAAATGGAGAGTGTGTGTAGATTATATAGCCTTAAATAAAGCCACTCAAAAAGATCACTTTCCATTACCATTCATTGATCAGGTGTTAGATAGTTTGTCAGGGAAGAAATTCTTCTCTTTCTTAGATGGTTTCAGTGGGTATAACTAGATCAAAATTGCACCCCAAGACCAAGATAATACCACTTTTACTAGCCCATGGGGAACTTTTGCTTATAGAGTCCTCTCATTTGGACTATGTAATGCACCAACAACCTTTCAAAGAGTAGTTATAGGAATCTTTTCTGATATGATTAATGACTCTATGGAAATTTTTATGGATGATTTTACCCCTTATGGTGTCTCTTTTGAGGAAGCACTACAAAATCTTGAGAAAGTACTTAACCGATGTATACAAGCCCACCTCTCCTTAAACACCGAAAAATGTCATATGATGATGAGTGAAGGAGTGGTACTTGGACACTTTATTTCATCTCAAGGAATTCAGGTAGATCCATCCAAGATACAAGTCATTAAAGATTTTCCTATTCCCAAAACCCAAATAGATGTGAGAAGTTTCTTAGGACATGATGGATACTATAGAAGATTTATCAAATTTTTTTCCAAAATAGCTTCTCCTTTGTTTGTGTTACTTATGAAAAATACTAAATTCAAGTGGACTAATCTTTGCTAGGAAGCATTTGATACACTCAAACATCAGTTATCTATAGCTCCTATTCTAAGAGGACCTGATTGGACACTTCCCTTTTATATATCCTCTGTTGCTTCAGATACTTCAATAGGAGTTGTCTTGGGACAAGAAGAAAATCATCTCCCTTATGCTATCTACTTCATTAGCAAGAATATGAGTCATGCTGAACTTAACTATACAATTACCGAAAAGGAATTTTTAGCAGTTATCTATGCTATTAATAAATTTCGACATTACATCACTGGCTATTCTACTTTTTTCCATACTGATCACTCAGCTATTAAATATTTAATGAACAAATCTGCCACAAATGCTCGAGTCACCAGATGGTTACTATTATTACAAGAATTTGATATTACAATTGTAGATAGACCAGAAAAAGAAAATGTAGTTGCTGATTTCCTTTCTCGGTTAACACCTGATGATAATACTCCAGTAAATGATTCCTTTCCTGATGAATATTTATTTGCAGTATTTGCTCACTCACCATGGTATGCAGACATCGCTAATTATTTGGTTGCAGGAAAGTTACCACCACACCTATCCCACCGAGAGAAAAGAAAAATCATTCAACAAAGTGCTCGGTATAGCTGGATAAGTGGGTGTCTTTTCCACACAGGACTTGATCAAGAAATCCGAAGATGCATTAGAGAAGATGAAGTTTATGATTTATTAAAAGCTTGTCATGATGGCCCTTGTGGAGGGAATTTTGCTGATAAAAGAACAACACATAAAATTCTCAGAATGGGTTATTATTGGCCCTCACTTTTTAAAGATGCAAAGAAATATGTTCGGGCCTGTGATGGCTGTCAAAGAATGGGTCAACCTAATCATAGAGATGAAATGCCATTAAACCCCTAGGTAGTACTCGAACCATTTGAAAGATGGGCCTTAGACTTTGTAGGACCCATTAACCCTCCATCCAATCAAGAAGTTTATATATTAGTCTGCATAGATTATATGACCAAATGGGTGGAGACTAAAGCACTCCATAGAGCTACTGAAGAAGCTGTTCTAGATTTTTTATTTGAAGATATCTTTATCAGATTTGGAGTGCCTAGAGAATTAGTCATAGATGGAGGACCTCCTTTCAACTCTCATGGTTTTAAAGAAACCCTTCAAAAATATCATATTCATCATAGAATAACTACACCATACCACCGCCAAGCCAATGGACAGGTGGAAAGCACAAATAAAGTAATAGAAGCCATTCTCACAAAACTAGTGAAGGAAAACCTGAAGGATTGCTTTTAAAGGCTTCCTGAAGCATTATGGGCCTACAAAACTACCTGGAGAAATACTACAAGATTCTCCCCCTATGAATTAGTTTATGGAAAAAGTGTTGTCTTTCCTGTGGAATTTGAAATCAAAACCTTAAGGAATGCTTTAGCTGTTAACCTTGATTTGACTGATGCACATACAACCAGGTTGCAACAGCTTAATGAATTGGATGAAAAAAGATTAGATGGCATTCACCAGACAACTATGATTCAACAACAAAGAACAAAATGGCATGATAAAATCATCAAGCATAAGCAATTCCAAAAAGGTAATTGGGCTTTATTGTATGATTCCCAGTTTAAAGAATTTCAAGGGAAACTACGTACAAGATGGCTAGGACCTTACAAAGTGGACACTGTTTTCCCCAATGGAACAGTAAGGCTCCTCACAATTGATGACTCTAAAACACTATTATTAGTGAATGGTCATCTGCTCCGTATGTACTAGCGCCCCATTTCCAAAGAAGATTTTAAGGCCACATGTGTGGCATATTCACATTATCTCTTTTTAGAGGAGCCTCCTGCCCCTCATTGTAATTAATTTTTCTGAATTTAATTTCTTTAGTATTAGATTAAATTTATTTTACTAATAATCCCTGTCAAGGAATGGAATGTTACAATTGATTCTTTTGCAGATTCTCGATCCAGAAAAGGCCTACCAAGAAAGGACAATCTTACTACAAGCAGATCCAAGCTTCATTTTGTGAAATATTGCTCCCTCTTTCTTCAATCCATTCATATTCACTTCCCATTCAACATCCCCATCCTTCATCCTTCTTTCTTTTCTTTCCTTTCCATTCCTTTTCCCCATTTTTCCCATTGCTGAAACACCACTCTTCAACAAACATTTTTCCATTCTTTTCCTATTGCTGAAACACCACTCTTCAACAACTTTTTCCTCATTCCCCCCATTGCTAAAACACCACTCTTCAACAACATTTTCCTCATTTTCCCCACTCTGAAACACCATTTCTTCAGCAGTATTTTCCATTGTTAAAACATCACTCTTCAACAAACATTTTTCCATTCTTTTCCTATTGCTGAAACACCACTCCTCAACAACATTTTTCCTCATTTTCCCCATTGCTGAAACACCACTCTTCAACAACATTTTTTCCTCATTTTCCCCGCTGCCGAAACACCATTTCTTCAACAGTATTTTTCATTGTTAAAACATCACTCTTCAACAAACATTTTTCCATTCTTTTGCTGTTGCTGAAACACCACTTTTTCAGCATTTCCTGTCAATAAAAACATCTTCTTCAGCTCTTTCGCTCTCACTTCTCGTATTTTCATACTACATTCTATCCTTTCACTACCTTCTCCCATGATCAAACAAACCCTTGATACAATTTCTCTCATAAATCCAAAGTCTCCCCCATGGTTACTGCAGATCTCTTATGGACAGGCACTATATTTTTTGAAGTACGAATCAAAGGTAAATATGAGGTATGTAAACTTTATATGTAAATACAATTGAACTATGGATAATGAGAAGATCCCGATTCATTATTATAATTCACTTAAAGTCACTATTTTAACCATAGTTGGGGGGGAAAATATCGAAATTTTATGCCATCATTTCACACAAACCGACTACTGTCACTTCTTTTTACCCATCATTTCGTTTTTCTTTTCACCATCATTTGCATGCCTTCATCTGCAAAACTTACTCTGTTCGGGTGCACTTACTTGACTCTCTGACTGTGCATTCTACTAATATGAATAGCTATGGGAGGTCCTTTTATACGATACGAACCCGCCACGACAACCCTGCTAGAATTGTATCTAGAAGTCTACCAAATCTTTCAGTAGGCAGGTTGGCTGGGTTATTTTCAGAGGCTCCAGGTATTTGATCAACAATAGGTTCTTCAATTTTCTCGGAATCTTCAACAAGACCATTCCATTGTTCAAGGGGTTCGGATTCTAGTCACAAAGGATGATATCACACAGGTTTTGGGTCTTCCCGTCACTGGCATTTGCTGGTTCAGCCGCAAACACATTATCCTTAATGCCCAACAGGATTTTCTCTTGCCAAGAGAACAAGTTGAGCCTAAAGGCTGGGGTGTTTGACTTAGCTCATTGCTGCCTCCTTGGCCGAAAGTTGTAGAGTTTGTCAATCACTACCTTACCTGTGAAGGCCGATACCAGATAGTTTACCAGTCCGACTTTGTCCTGCTATCTCATTTACGACATGCTAGACTGGTCAACATTCCTTACTATCTGCTCAGATGTCTTAGAAATATGTCGCATTATTGTAAACAGGCTAAAAATCCCACCCTTTCTCTCACCCATCATTGTCTCGTTCAATTACTCATCCAAAAGGGTTTTACCCAACAAAACCCTCTCCTAAAAAACCCACCCATAAACCCTTAGGAAGTTGCTGAACATCCTGAAAACCCTCATGAAGAGCAACCACAAAACCTTCTCAACCTTCACGAAATAACTATTAATCTGCCTACTGACCCAATTGATCCAATTAACCCTCCTACCATACCAAGTCTGCCCCACAATTTACTAGAATCATCTACCCCTACTGTTCATATCCTTATCGATGATTCTGAAGCAGATAAACCTAATAACCCTCGCTGCCCCATCACTGAGGAAAAACACACACACAAAAGAAAGAAGAAAACTACTACTTTTCCTTCCTTTTTACCTAAAAAATGAACGAGGGCTTCAACAAAAGAAACCACTACTGCCATCACCCTAAACCCCCAACCCATTTTGCTAAAAACCCATACACCTCCACTCTCTCAAATCTCTGAATTTTTACCTGTTCAACCCACGGGCACTGAAACACAAGAACTAGAGGCCCAAGGTGCTGCGACATCATTTTCTTTACACCAAGTAGCTGTCACACAAGAACCAACTACTCATTCAGTTGCTGAAACACAAGAACCAACTACTCATTCAGTAGCTGAAACACAAGAACCAACTACTCATTCAGTAGCTGAAACACAAGAACTAGCTATAGCTGTTACACAAGAACTAGCTACAGCTAAAACACAAGAACCAACTGCTGACTTCATTCCTGAAATACAAGAATCAGATGACCTGGATGCTGCAATAGTATCTATCACACAAGAACCAACTACTCATTCAATAGCTGAAACACAAGAACCAACTACTCATTCAGTAGCTAAAACACAAGAACTAGCTATAGCTATTACACAAGAACCAACTACAGCTGAAACACAAGAACCAGCTGCTGACTTTATTTCTGAAATTCAAGAATCACATGCCTAGGGTGCTGAAACACTATTTTTTTTACATCAAGAAGCTGAAACACAAGAATCAACTGCTAATTTTGTAGCCGCTCCACAAGAACCAGCTACTGAGGCTGTGACCATTACACAAAAACCAGTCACCCCTCTTGATACAACGATGACAGATCAACAACTAGAACCAACAATGGCTTCTCTCTTACAAGAGAATGAGTTTCTAAGATCAGAACTGGAAGCTTACAAGCAAGATCTGGTAATGGCAAAGGAAGCCTATGACAGGGAACTTAATTTGCATACCTTGGCTCGCGTAGCGGCCATGGCAGAGAAAAACACAAAAGATGATCAGTATAGAGAGTATATGTGCAGCCAATGTGGGGATATTTATGATCAACAAGACTACAATGTGGTTCAAATCCCAATGCCTGGAGATTCCCCTGCACCTATGGCTTTTACAGTTAAAAAAGAGGAACACCCTACTGTTACACAAGAACCAGTAGGACCTTCAAAAATTCCAACAAGCAAAGCTAATCTACAGGATCCCTGGCCTGCAACAACTGTTAAAACTGAAGCTCCTGTTTTCATTAGTAAAGCTGTTCAAACTCTGCCTGTTGATGAACCTACCCCTCCTGTCAAGATCAGTACCCCTAAGCTTGTGGAACAAGCCACTCAGACTCTATCGCGGCCTACCACTTACGATGCTGAAACACAAACTCTATCTATTGATGAACCTACCCCTCCTGACAAGACTAGTACCCCTACTCTTGTGGAACAAGTCACTCAGACTCTACCTCAGCTTACCACTTGCGATGCTGAAACACAAACTCAACCATGGAATGAGCAGGTAATAATGGACAAATGGAAAAATGAGTATGCTATTACACAGGACAAAAGTTTGCAGGAGCACATACTACTTTGGCTGAACCACATCTATTCAAACTGAGAAGCTTTGGATCAAACACGCAAAGAATTTCGTGCCCATAAGAAGCAGAATGAAGATTTAAAAGGCAAATTGTTCCTGATGTTTGATTTGGTACAAAAATTGTTGATTGCTAGGAAACCATCCTCAAATTACTCTCTTTTTCTTATAGAACGACTTACATTTTTTCATATTAAATCAATCAAAGAAGGAAGACCCTGTGCAATGCTCAAACCAGAAGATTTTGTTCAAACGTTTGCAAAAGCCTCTACTACTGATCAACATCTATTATGTGAGGTATATCTTCGTAATGAAGCCATTCCTGAGAATAGACAGCTTAATCTTAACCCTTTTGTTGGTGATATCCAGATTCGGGCACTTGTCTCCTTCCTTACCAACCAGATTACGTGGAAAAATGATTTCCTAGCTGCCAAGCATAATGAAGATAACCGTCTCCTTTGGATATGGCCAGAACCACAGAATGCTGCCACCTTTGTTGCAGAGTATTGTCAATTTTTGAAGAAACCGGGGATGACTCAATATATACAACAATTACAGGCAACAGTACTTCAGGATTGTCAACAGTTTATTAAATCCACAAAGACTGTCGCCCTAAAAGCAAATAACATGTTTTGGCAACAATCTTTTGAGAAAAGGCAGGATCACAATCCCTTTAGTCCTACCAATCTTGAGACAACAATCTCCCGGGTACCTAATTACATCAAATGTGTCCAGAAAAGTGCTGAAAATTGGATAGGTTATCAGTTCCATTTTCCCATTCTGTGGATGCCAACAGAGAAGTATCAAGTTCATCATAAGTTGCCCAAGAAGGTTGAAGTAGCATCCTGACAAAGGTTACAACATGTTCAAGGATTTAGAGCTTCAACACACAGTACTTTCCACAACTATTGCTTAAGTAATTTGCACGCCCAGGGTCGGTATCCAGAATCTGATTCAGATTGAAGTTGCCTGAGGACATGCAACCTTTTTAGTTGGGGGGGATGTTAGGACCCTATAATGTACCTTTTTGCTCACACTTTTTTCTATCATTACATCCTTTTCCCACTCATATTTAAGCCAACATTATCACGTTAATCTATTTTTCCAAAGGTATATAACGTTTCTTCTCTTTGCTATATGTTTAATTTGTTTTACATGTAATTTTACATTACTCTCATACTTAGCCATTAATTAAGAATATATAGTTGCTGAAAGAGTTTGAAGACTGCAGTTAATATATCGTTGATGCTTGAAGACCACGTTGCTGAAATAGTCAAACAGTACACAAAACTCGTTGTTGAAACAGTCCGTGATTTGCGATGCTGAAACAACATTTCACATATAGCAGTAACAAGAAAAAGGAGCTGTTACACTGGCCACAACAGCTGTACCTTAAGCCATCACCATTACAACCATCGTTGCTGCTTGAAGACCACGTTGTTGAAACAGTCAAACAATACGCAAATCCCGTTGTTGAAACAATTCGTGATTTGCGATGCTGAACAATATTTCACATACAACAGTAACAAGAAAAGATAAATAAAGGAGCTGTTACACTGGCCGCAACAACTGTACCTTAATCCAACACCATTACAACCATTGTAACAACATTTTTCTACGGAAGATCAGAATATCCTATTCCAGCATAGAAGATTAGACCAGACTAAGAATAGGATTTGTATGTACACATGTAATTTTATGCTTAATTGTATTAAGAGGATTCTCCTCTTTAAATAGGGAAGAAATCAACATTAGAGGGGAGATTACAGAAGGCTTAGCTAGAAGAGAATTACAGAGAAGGAGCTTGTTCACTTTGGAGATTGTACTTCGTCACATTTGACAGATGAATAAAAGATCATTCTGAGCATTTCTTCTTAGTTCCTTTCATTTCTAGGGAATCTTGTGAGAAGGAGAGGGCCCACCTTCTTCACAAGATTCACCCATTAGTTTCTATAGAGTGTTAGTATTGTTTTTTATCTATACCTTGTTAAAACTCTGTTTTGCAGAAACTCTGCTTCCACTGATTGTTACATCGTTTTCATACAATTCATTCCTAGGTAATTGTTAATCATATTGATTGGTAATTCTATTTGCAGAATGAGTTTATGAAAGTGTGATAGTCAGAGACAGGTGCTGAAGATTCCTACTTTGGGGAATAGGGTCCTGTTCTCTGTTACAAAATAGTTAGTCTTCGGTAATTATTAATCATTTTGATTGGTAATTCTATTTGCAGAATGAGTTTATGAAAGTGTGATAGTTAGGGACATGTGCTAAAGATTCCTACTTTGGGGAATAGGGTCATGTTCTCTGTTATAGAATAGTTAGTCTTCTTTGCAGTATGCTGAAAAAGTTCCTTTTTCCTAGGTTACTGTTTCTTAATGTAATCCAGGATTCTTTTGATAAATATTTCCTTTTGAATCTTAAAACTCTGCAATAGATAGATTGCTTTTACTGTAATTCATAGTAGAACTTCAGTCTGTTTAAAGTAAGGTGTGATTAGTGTAACTTTTACTACAAATTTGGATTGCTTTTGAGATTGAGCATATACAGTGTGTGATTGCCTTTTGAAATAAACAGACTTCCTTGGGTTGACAATTTATGTAACACTTGATTGTTTTAACTAATAAGCATCTATAGTGACCAACAGGTTACAAAGAATAGTCGAGATTGTTCCCAAAGTATCTCTCTTGAAATTTCTAAAAAATATATAGTCTGTTACATATTCTTTGAAATTTAAAATGTGTTTGTATTAAAGACTGGGATTGGGGCTCTTGCGGACCATAAATCAAATAAATACAAGAAATAAGCTTTAAGAAGGAAGAGGGTGGGTGGTAGAAGAACAACAAGACTTGGTAAGAAGAAAATATGAGTTATTAGTCTTCGGTTAAACCTTTGTAGTGAAAGAGGTGGAATAATTGGATGAAGGACTTGATAAAGAAAAAGAAGGATATGATCATCATAAACTTACTATGATGGTCTCTTGTCTTCTTCACTTGCTTTATGATGTCCTTTTATCGTTTTCATCAACGGTTACAGGAACCGTATCAACTGCTTCTTGCCCTTCATTGGTCAGTTTATCGATAGCTTTCTTGAACCATTCTTCGATGTAATTTTTCGTTGGTGCCACGTTGATTTCATGCTGGATTTTGATGTCAAACAACTCGCCCTCCAAGTCTCTCAAATCAAGGGAAATTCCATGTAATGCTTATTCAATATCCTGACTTTTCATAGAGTAGTCCACTAACCAATTGTCTATGTATTCCTCATTATATTCAAGTATACCATAAAACTTTTCAACTAAAAACCCTTTAAAGATCTCAACTTTCTCATCAAACTGTTGCTTTGTAAGGAACACCGAGTGAGGATCAACTTGGGATATTGGAATTTGTTAAGGCTTCTAGATAAGTCTACCTCCATGAGTCTTTTGAATAGTTCTTCCCTCATTGATATGGATTGGATGCATGTTTGAACAATGTTATTTAAGTTTTTTATCTTTTATTTCTAGCATGCGTTCAACTATTTAATCCGAATTGGAGAGGGAAGGTCCTCCTCTCTTCTCCTTAGTTCTGTCGTATTGAAAACTTTGATTCCAAATGGTATGATGAAATCAAGGTAAAAAACGTCTTCATTATTTAGGTTAGATTGAAAATACTCATGGAATAAATGCGCCCTCAAGCCAAAGGAAACCATATTTTTAGAAATTTCCCAAGCCTCTATGATCGATGCCATTTATTTCTTGATATTATTCTCCACATAGCTCCTGACTAATGTAAGTAATATTTAGGATCCCTTTAATGTAGCAGCGGGCATGGTGGGTCCAAAAATCACCAAAGGGATGGAAAGAAGTGGAAGAGGCATTAAAGTCTCTTCTAGTTCCTTAATCCTTTCCTTTAACTTTGTATTTTCCTCTTCGAGACCACCAATGGAGTCATCGAATGCATCTCTGGTTGCTCTATGAATTCTAGAAATATGGGAAGGCCGCATATCTTTTAGGTCAACCTCTAAACGAGATTTTCCTTTCTTATTCTTTAAATCACTTTTCTCATTAATCATTTTTTTGTATTCCTTGTAAAAAAAATGCTCTACAAAACAAATGACTCTTCTTCATCGAAGGTTTCATTCTCAATGATTTCCAAAGATGGATTTTGGAGGACTATGCTTCTTGAATGATTAATGTTGGGAAATATTTTATCTATGTCTTCTTTGAGTTCCATATCTTTGAGGGAGAAGCTATTGATATCACTCCATATGCGTTGGTCTTCTTCCTCTTGCACTACATTTTTCCTCTTTTTCCTTAGTGAAAGTTTGTGAGAGATTTCAATTTTTACCGGAGGGGGATTCTTTTCTCCTTCTCCGCCTGAACTACTATTGATCACTTTTCTAGATGGGTGGGCCATTGCAACACTGCTCTGAGATGTTGTAGTCTTAGGAGTAACAATTGGGGACTGGGCACTCTTCTCGATGGGACCTTTTCCTTTATGTTTGTAAAATTCATTGGTACTGAGTACCGTCTCCAAGTTGCCAACATTGTGAGTAGGAGCGCCCAATTTATTATCTTCTTATTCTCCTAGAAAAATATGGATAAATGAATTGCTAAATCCCACTCATAACATATGTTCCACACAAATTTCGTTAGGGTCAAACCCTTTTATCCTTTCAACATACTTGAGATTCAGATTGTGGAAGTGGTTTGCAAATTCATTGATTTTGTTCATAGTTCTGAATACAAAGTCCCCAATTTTCCAAGGCAAGGGTATGAATTGCTTTTTTTGTTTCTCATGAAAAAAGTGCAGCTAGAAATTGTATTTCCTTGCAACTTTTGTAATAAAAATTGTGTCAGATATATGATATGGAAGAAAGGAGAAATTTTCCTTACAACCGAAAATCCTGATAACATTGTAATTTTCCATTTGCTCCAACGTCCTATCCAAGAATTTACTTGCATGGACAAATATTCCGGGGGTATATTTTCCAAACAACAATCCTTTAAAAATCGAGAAAAAAACATTGGAAACTTCATAGAAGTGCAAAGAAGCTTTGTGTATCCACAACTCTTAGTACCAAAAATTCATTGGGTCAAATTCACAATTCACCTTCTTGCAGATAGACAATTTAGGAAATTGACAGCAATATGCTATTGCAAACACCAAATAACAAGCCATGAAGAATTTATTATATTTTTTATACTCTGACAATTGGGAAAAGATTTCAATGAAAATCATCTTTCCCAATCGAAATTGGCCTACTCCTTGACATTAAACTATAATATATAAAGAATCGTATGGGAGATACTGTCGATATTTTGTTGGCCTCTCACTTTGGTGAATAACTAAGCAATTTCCCGAAAGAGGTTTTTGAACGAGTTGACCTGCAGCCCGGTAATATCTTCAGGGATGGCCATGGGATTCTCCAATATCTCAGGCAAGAGATCTAGGCTGTTATTGTGCTTTTTCAGGAAATCCCTGCAATCGTCTCCTTTGAAATTAAGTGTTGGCTTAGGGAGCTTCAACATTTTACAGAACACTCAAGGTGAAATAGAGACAGGAGAATGGTCTTGAAGTTGAATAATCCGATAACTTGGTATATATTTCTCAGCGCACCAGCCCACTAGTTCCTTGCAGTCGAAAACCTCAGGGAGACAGCCTGCACGAGCAATTCTGGATGTCCAGATCACTTCCTTCTGAGCAGACGGGGATGAAGAATAAGAATACGCTATAGATCACTGAAAGTTCTGGTCCTCACATCAAAAAATGTTCAAAGTATCTCCACAGAATTGTTGTCAAGATGTTTCTACCATAAGTCGACGAGAGCATTCTTTTAATCCATATAATATTTGAAATGAGCGCTTGAGAGAGATAATATAATCTTTTGCAAATCATGCTTTAATGTGGTTTAATAAGAAATCTCATTGAGCCCTTCGCTTCTTAATGACGATATTTACAGAGCCTTCTTGATGCGTTATTAGCATTAAATCATACTAAATGCATATTGGGAAAAGTGCGAAGGTGGCGGGGATGGACGAGAGAAATTAGGATTTGGGGATTTTGTGAACCCGCCAACTAGGATAGGAAGTAGTTTGGATCATGTCTTATTATTATTCTTCTTCTACCCACACTAGAATGTTTTATGTTGTTAATGACTAGGCAAGGGGATACATGACACAATATTTTTGGGATTGACCATTAGTTATAGTCATGTTTCCTACCCTACAACTAATGTATACATCTGATGTGGCCATGAAAGGCCTCCCCAAGATATGGGGATACCAATTGAATTTAGACTTGGTTTGGAGGACCAAAAATTTAGTAGAATATTCTAAAGAATCAATAAGGGCATTATGTGTTCCAACATCCTCTCAAGTTTGACTATGGATCTATCTACAATTTGGAGGAAAGTGGGGGTGTCTCTCAAGAATCCATGAAGGTTCAATATTAACATGGTATTTTTCAACATAATATTTATTACAACCGCTAAATCTATGAGATTGTTTTGGATCAAGGTTTTGTTGATGTGTACATTTACTAAAGGGATTCCTGGATCCAGGTACTTAGGTACAATTATCTTCCCAAGCATAAGGGTTAAATAGCTATCCTATAACATTTATTGTAGGGGTGTCCTTTCATTTTCTCCCTGGTCTTCTTATGCACTCTTATTTGATAATTCTATTAAAAATGGGAACATCTTTGATGGATTGTAGGAGAGGTATCTTCACACACGAAATCTTAAGTTCTCCTAAAATTTTATTCTCTTCAGATGTATAGGCTTTCTTTTCATTTCATTTTTCATGATATGGCGGGGCTTGAGGTTGTGGTAGGATAATGTTTTATTTTTTAGGTTCTACATTTTTTTATGATTTTTGGTTGTTGTTGTAATAATTTTCCTGATCTAAGATTGATTTATTGTACATCCAAGGAGTAAGTCTAATATGTTGTTTCACTATTGTACATAGGTTGAACCTACTTGTTATTTGTATTGGGGAAGGTTGAGTAGGTAATTGTGGTTGTCCAGGAGGAGCACTATTTTGAATAGTGTTACTAGATTGAGGAGGATGAGGCATTAATGTGGGTTGTTGAAAATCTCGGGGCCACCATCCTTGTGTAGGTTGATTCCACTGGGAGTTTTGGTTCCGTGGCATGCTAGGGAATGATTGGTATGGAGTAGGAATAGGTTTCCCTTGGTATTTCCATGGATTTGGAACTGTCCAAGGAGATGGGTTGGGATTGTACCAAGCTTGAGAATACATTTGTGTATTACATGCACCAAATTTTGAGAAGGATTGAAGTTCAAACCTATTTGGAAGGGTCTTGGTGCTTCAGGTCTCCTTTGATCGATGAAGCATATCGATTCCACATTCTCCTCTACTCTTCGAAGTGTAGCTTTTAATCCTAGAAAAGAAGGATATTTATCAGTTGCATGATCTTCTTCACAAATACCACAAACATCTATGATTTCTGAAGGGAATTCATTCCTAGGATGCCTCTTGGTGCATTTAGGGAAATAAATAGCTGATGCATTTTTTGTTTCCTCCTATTTATTATTAATATGCAAGGTATTCATTTGCACAACTAAAGAATGCAAAATATCAGTTTCATATCTTCTATTAACCCTCCTAATTCATTTTTTATATGGACTACAAGGTTAGAAGATTGAGGTACCAATCCTCTACCGTTTCTACCATTCTTCCTTGAGGATCTTGAATGGTTCTTGAATATTTGCTTGTTATCATCATATTCCATCTCGTAGATATCTTCGTTAGATAGGATATTTAGTGTTTTCAAGAGATATTCTCTTACTCCTCTGAGTAAGACAAGCTTGAGTGAATCCTCATCCAGAGTGCAGTTGTAATCTCTTTTATAGATTAAATGAAATATATCTTCAAAGTATTCTAGAGATTCATCATGTCCTTGAGTCATTATGAAGATCTCATCTCTTGTGTCCCTTGCTTTGCAATAGTCCTTTTACTTTTCACTAAAGTTTTTCTTCATTTGATTCCAAGTTGTGATGATGTTTCCCTCCAGGATCATGAACCATCTTAAATATGAATCCTTCATAGTAGATGAAAAAAGTTTAAGTTTTATCTTATCTATAGTATAATCATATGTGCTACATATAACTACAAAATAAAACAAGAAGATTTCAGAATCCTCTGAATCAAGACCATGGAAATGAGGCTAGGCAGAAGGATTAATACTTTTCATTTTAGTTTCTCCATTGGTTTCCCGTATAAGAAACTCAAATACTTCTACCATCTCTTCTTCATCAACCATGGTACAAGGTGATGGAGACTGAACTTCGTCTAAAATGTTTTCAAATTCTCTAGCTTCCCTTTCCAAGAAAATTTAAAGTGTTTCAGGTCCAATTTGTGGATTACTTTGACCTGTTTTTGGGGTGGGGTTGTTTGGTAAATTTTTTTCTCTCTTATCTCTAGGTCGAGTCATTCATAAATGTAAAAGAAATGAAGTTATTTTCTCTTTTATTTTCATATAATCCTAATATTAAAAGAACACGACAAAGAACTATCAATAATCACTCGAGGTGAAAGCACATGGGATTTTACACTACATAAATTATATAATGAGGTTGTACTTGTGACCGATGTATCATTCCTACTCCTCTAGGTCACAATAAAATATTTTTTTTTTTGCAATATTTAGCACCTCCCCGACAATGGCGCCAAAAAGTGGTGGGCCTAGGAATAGAAACATTAATGATACTTCCTCCTTGACTTGTTACTTTAATTGTCAACCCGGGGTTCATACAAACTTAAGAGGTGTTGCACAAAGTATATGCAAAATGCACTGATAACAATCTAGGTTTGAGATTGATCAAAGGGATAATGCATGAAACCTATGCAGGAATATAAATTGTAGAAAATACTTTAAGATACTTGCAAGATTAAAATCATATCAACTTGAAAGAACGATTGATCTATATTCAATAAAAGAGATCTAGTCTACTGGCATGAAAGAAATCACACTAAGCTATGAAAATAATAAACTGATTATAAAGCATGGAAACTAATTCTATTGCATGAAATCAAATTGCATCAAAGAAGATGAACTATTGCATGAACCAAATTATGCCTAACCCTTGATCCAATATCAATCCATGTGTTATCTTAATGTCCACTACTAATTTCCTGAAAAGATGAATGAGGAAATTAAGAAACTTGAGCTAAAACAATCCTACATGAAGTTTCTACATGAAATGTAACAATCCTACAGGAAACTCCTATAGGATGCGAAAAGAGTCCTAAGAATATTGTAGAAGTCGTCCAAAGCATTGAAAAAGTTAGACTAAAATATAATGAGATTTTACTAAGTTTTTTAGCCTTGATAATATACCCTTGAGCATCCCAATATGATTCCAACCCTTTCTATAGGAGACCTGCTGAAGCTAACAATTACACCCGCCTAATAGAAATAAGAAATTATTATGCATGACTATCTAATTCTTTAAGAGAAGTAAAAGACTAACTGACAAAACACTAACATGAAATAAAGAGAAGTTACAATAGGGTCCTTGATCCCTCTTGACTGGCACCTTCACAAGAAGCACAAGAAACCTTGAGGAAAATCTAATAAGATAAGAACAAAGACATATTTATTTCATCAAAATCAGTGGTACATCAAGAGCATAGCTCCAAGTCTTCAACAAAAACTTCCTTAATAAAAATTAACACAATACACAGAATTCCAACTTTATTTTTTCTCCCTATGCTAAAGGCCTACTTATACTCTTTGGAACTCGACCTCTTCCCTTCGATCAAGGAGGAAATAAGGGAAAACATATCTTGGTCAATCTCGTTTGATTTTCAAACTTCTTCTTGCAAGGATTAATTGTTAGTAATCCGACAACACTCTATAGGTAGGTGAGGGACAAGGTCCCTTGATTCTTGGAATCTTCCTTTCCTTGAAGGATTCGACCTACTTGATTGATTCTACACACATTCTTTTTCATAGAAGTTATATATAAAAGGTACTATACACATTAAATTACACCTCAAAAACTATTCAATTAAGCAACTGTTGATGCTTGAATCCATTAGGACCGAAATGAAAACCTCACGAGGATGTAAATCCCACTATGTTTTTATAGAGGTGGTACTCCTCTTTAGATTTTATTGGGATTTCTATATATCCAAAATGTGGGACTTGACAGAAGTCCATCATAGTAATTCAAAGAAACATAAATATTGTGAGAAAATGACACACTTCACACATTTGAAACAAATAAGAAAAATTTCCTCACATCCATCATTGTTTAAGATACATATTTTTGATCACATAAAATAAAAACAAGATGATCTGCATGCATAAGAGAAATTTAACAGAGTGGACACATGGGCAGCTCAAATAAAGATAATGATATATCAACCTCAAATACTTTATAGTAAGAAAATAGGGTTACAAAGCATAGTCGAGATTGTTCCCAAAGTAGCTCTCTTGAAATTTCTAAAAAATATATAGTCTGTTACATATTCTTTGAAATTTAAAATGTGTTTGTCTTAAAGACTGGGATTGGGGCTCTTGCGGACCATAAATCAAATAAATACAAGAAATAATATTTAAGAAGGAAGAGGGTGGGCGGTAGAAGAACAACAAGACCTGGTAAGAAGAAAATATGAGTTATTAGTCTTCGGTTAAACCTTTGTAGTGAAAGAGGTGGAATACTTGGATGAAGGTCTTGATAAAGAAAAAGAAGGATATGATCATCATAAACTTACTATGACGGTCTCTTGTCTTCTTCACTTTCTTGATGATGTCCTTTTATCGTCTTCATCAACGGTTACAGGAACCATATCAACTACTTCTTGCCCTTCATTGGTTAGTTTACTGATAGCTTTCTTGAACCATTCTTCGATGTAATTTTTCATTGTTGCCACATTGATTTCATGCCAGATTTTGATGTTAAACAGCTTGCCCTCCAAGTCTCTCAAATCAAGGGAAATTCCATGTAATGCTTATTCAATATCCTGACTTTTCATACAGTAGTCCACTAACCAATTGTCTATGTCTTCCTCATTATATTCAAGTATGCCATAAAACTTTTCAACTAAAAGCCCTTTAAAGATCTCAACTTGCTCATCAAACTGTTTCTTTGTTAGGAACACCGAGTGAGGATCAACTTGGGATATTGGACTTCGTTAGTGCTTTTGGATAAGTCTACCTCCATGTGTCTTTTGGATAGTTATTACCTCCTTGACATGGCTTGGATGCATGTTTGAACAATGTTATTTAAGTTTTTTATCTTTTATTTCCAGCATGCGTTCAACTATTTAATCCGAATTGGAGAGGGAAGGCCCTCCTCTCTTCTCCTTAGTTCTGTCGTATTGGAAACTTTGATTCCGAATGGTACCATGACATCAAAGTAAAAAAATTCTTCATTATTTAGGTCAGATTGAAAGTACTCATGGAAGACATGCGACCTTGAGCCAAAGGAAACCATATTTTTATAAATTTCCCAAGCCTCTGTGATCGATGCCATTCTTTTCTTGATATTATTCTCCACATAGCTCATGACTTATGTAAGTAATATTTAGGATCCCTTTAATGTAGAAGCAGGCGTGGTGGGTCCAAAAATCACCAAAGGGATGGAAAGAAGTGGAAGAGGCATTAAGGTCTCTTCCAGTTACTTAAACCTTTCCTTTAACTTTGTATTTTCTGCTTCGAGACCACCAATGGAGTCGTCGAATGCATCTTTGTTTGCTCTATGAATTCTAGAAATATGGGAAGGCCACATATATTTTAGGTCAACCTCTAAACGAGTTTTTCCTTTCTTATTATTTACATCACCTTTCTCATTAATCATTTTTTTGTATTCCTTGTAAAAAAAATGCTTTGCAAAACAAATGACTCTTCTTCATCGAAGGTCTCATTCTCAATGATTTCCAAAGACAGATTCTGGTGGACCGTGCTTCTTGAATATTTAATGTTGGGAAATATTTTATCTATGTCTTCTTCGAGTTCCATATCTTTGAGGGAGAAGCTATTGATATCACTCTCTATCAGTTGGTCTTCTTCCTCTTGCACTGCATTTTTCCTCTTTTTCCTCAGTGGAAGTTTGCGAGAGATTTCAATTTTTCCCGGAGGAGGATTCTTTTCTCCTCCTCTGCCTGAACTATTGTTGATCACTTTTCTAGATGGGTGGGCCACTGTAGCACTACTCCAAGATGTTGTAGTCTTAGGAGTAACAATTGGGGACTGGGCACTCTTCTCACTGGGACCTTTTCCTTTATGTTTGTAAAATTCATTAGTACTGAGTACCGTCTCCAAGTCGCCAACATTGTGAGTAGGAGTGCCCAATTTATTATCTTCTTCTTCTCCTAGAAAAATATGGATAAATGAATTGCTAAATCCCACTCATAACATATGTTCCACACAAATTTCGTTAAGGTCAAACCCTTTTATCCTTTCAACATAATTGAGATTCAGATTGTGGAAGTGGTTTGCAAATTCATTGATTTTGCTCATATTTCTGAATACAAAGTCCAATATTTTTCTAGGCAAGGGTATGAATTGCTTTTTTCATTTCTCATGAAAAAAGTGCAGCCAGAAATTGTATTTCCTTGCAACTTCTGTAATAAAAATTATGTTAGATATATGATATGGAATAAAGGAGGGATTTTCCTTACAACCGAAAATCCTGACAACATTGTAATTTTCCATTTGCTCCAACGTCCTATCCAGGAATTTACTTGCATGGGCGAATATTCCAGGGGTATATTTTACAAACAACAATCCTTTAAAAACCGAGAAAAAAACATCGAAAACTTCATAGAAGTGCAAAGAAGCTTTGTGTCTCCACAACTCTTGGTACCAAAAGGTCACTAGGTCAAATTCACAATCCACCTTCTTGCAGATAGACAATTTAGGAAATTGACAGCAATATGCTATCGCAAACACCAAATAACAAGCCATGAAGAATTTATTATATTGTTTATACTCTGACAATTGGGAAAATATTTCAATGAAAATCATCTTTCCCAATCGAAAATGGCCTACTCCTTGACAGTAAAATATAATATATAAAGAATCATATGGGAGATACTGTCGGTATTTTGTTGGCCTCTCACTTTGGTGAATAACTAAGCAATTTCCTGAAAGAGGTTTTTGAACGAGTTGACCTACAGCCTGGTAATATCTTCAGGGATGGCCGTGGGATTCTCCAATATCTCAGGGAAGAGGTTTAGGCCGTTATTATGATTTTTTAGGAAATCCATGCAATCCTCTCCTTTGAAATTAAGTGTTGGCTCAGGGAGCTTCAACATTTTATGGAACACTTGAGGTGGAATAGAGAGAAGATAATGGTCTTGAAGTTGAATAATCCACTAACTTGGTATATATTTCTCATTGCACCAGCCCACCAGTTCCTTGTAGTCGAAAACCTCAGGGACACAGCCTACACGAGCAATTCTGGATGTCCAGATCACTTCCTTCTGAGCAGATGGGGATGCACAATAAGAATACACTATAGATCATTGAAAGTTCTGGTCCTCACATCCGAAAATGTTCAAAGTATCTCCGCAGAATTATTGTCGAGATGTTTCTACCATAACTCGATGAGAGCATTCTTTTAATCCAGATAATATTTGAAATGAGCGCTTGAGGGAGATAATATAATATTCTGTAAATCGTGATTTAATGTGGTTTAATAAGAAATCTCGTTGAGCCCTTCACTTTTTAATGACAATATTTACAGATCCTGCTTGATGCGTTATTAGCATTAAATCATACTAAATGCATATTGGGAAAAGTGCGAAGGTGGCGGGGATGGATGAGAGCAATTAGGATTTGGGGATTTTGTGAACCTGCCAACCTGGGAACCCACGAACCCGCTGTTGTGAAAGGTCGAAAATTGGATAAGTGTTGTAATGTGGTCGATTAGACTCAATATGGGAGATATGAGATACTTAGGAGCTGGGGGATTCCGATGGTCAAAATGTAGACCGTTGATCTCTTGGGTGAAAAATGTATATCACGGAATGAGGGATATGAAAGCTTGAAACTGCGAACCCAAGAACCTGTGACTGAAGAAATGACTAAGTATAGGATAATGTGGCAGTTGGTCGGACTGATGATATGGGAGTATGGATGGAGATGAGGATCCGTGAGTCTGCCAACCCATGAACCCGTCGTTTTCGAAAAATGACTAAGTATAGTAAATAGAATGGGAGAAAAGAAAGGAGAAAAGAAAAGGGGAATTCGGGTAAGTATAGAAGAGGGAAAATAAATGGACAATAGAAATTGGGAAAATGGAAAAGGGGAGGGAAATTTTGGAAGAAGGAATTGATCTCAACAACAACATACAAAATTATCCTTGACTACTATTAAACATGGTCAAATAAAAACAATTAGTATTCATATCATGGTGAAAATGTGACTATGATGAGAATTCTAGATAGGAAATATTGAGGCCCATCAATATCCACACTTTGGTCAACTCAAACACTTGGTTGAAAAAGAAAAAAACTTAAGGAAAAGAGAAGTCATGAATATGTTGATGAGCCTAGTCCCTAAAGAAGTTAGAGAGGAAGGTTTGGAGCTATTGGGAGAGAGTTTATGTAGCACACTTTTCTAGGAATGCCTTAGATCCCCCTAAAAAGGGTACCTCTACCACATCTAAAAGAGGTAATGAAAAGAATATAGCTAGAGATGGACTAGATGGTAGTGATGGAAGATATCCAAATAAATCAAAACTTGAAAAGGGGCATACCATTTACCCTTTCCAAAAAATAAATATATCCCCAAACAATTATAAAGGGGAGTAAACTAGAGCACCTAACATGAATGCAAGTAACATGGAAATTGATGTCAATCTAACAAATTCATTGCTTGTGTTCTACTTCAATTAGAAAATAGTAGGATAATTTAAAAATAAGTAATGTAGTGAGGATTTTCCACTTTTGAAAATAATTCAATTTTACTACACCATGAAAATTTTGGCCAACAAACTATAAAGCTTTAGATATCCAAGGTCAAAATTAAGGAGAAGAAACTACTAGAGGATAACAAAATTACATTAGATTTTAACAAATGAGGAATTATTGGGGATTTTAGAATGCATAAGGCCACAAGTGATATGGTTAAACATTTTTCAATAATAAATAGAAAGATAACTGATGGAAATAGGAGAAAGAATGATAAATCATGAAAATCAAGAACATGAAAACATGGAGGAAAATGCACACACTCAATTCAATTAATATGTACATCAATGGTACATTTATAGTATATCTCAAGCTAATGACCTAAAAAATGTAACATAAACTTAAGGTCTATTTAGGACATTAATATTATTTCTAACAAACCCCCTCTTAATCTTAAGTCTGTACAAATGTATCAACGCAACAAAAAAAGCTAGTGAAAAAGATGATAACATATCCAAGTATTCAATCTGTAACTCATGGTATGAAACCTCACGAGTGTCGATGAAGATCCTCTTGAAAAACTTGCCAAAAGTGGATGTTGAAAACTAAATATGGAAAAATCATCGTGCATCAAATGAACCATATATCCTTTAAGTGGTCACTGAAGTGAACCCAAACCAATGAGAGAAAATCCTGATGAGAATTGAATTAGTTGCAAGTCTAACACATCCCATATCATGAAAAACCCAGGCAATCCAATGTGCCAAGATAAAGAGCAGAAGAATTGTATGTCCTCTTCAAGGTCAAAAGACCATACCTGAGAAGTCTGAAGACTATGAAGCTCTCACATATCGACACATAAAAAAAAATGTCAAAAAATCCTGCTGACAGAAAAGAGTGTCGAACAACATCCAAAACCTGTATATGAAAATCCTATAGCCAAAAAACTCTTAGAAGTAAACCAGGTAAACTATTGGTACTACTTCAAATCTTCAACCCAAATTTCCATCAAACATGTTGGACAATCCATCAAATGAAAAAAAATGTGGAAAGTCATCCATCTATCCGATATACAATAACCTAGATATCATAAATCTATGAATTATTAATCTCCTGAAAAACCTTACCAATAAAAAACTATGTGTGAGTGATATGTGCTAAAATCATCCAATCAGGAAACAAACATCATGTCCTGAAATAATTCTCAATCATCCATCATCCTGAAATCATGAATTCATTTGCAATCCTGAATCCTGAATCCATATTCAATCATCATAAACTATGATCCTGTAAGTTAGAATTCGAAACATCCTGAAATCATAAATTCGTTTGCAATCCTAAATCATGAATCCATAATCAATCATCATAAACCACAATCCTATAAGTTAGACTTTGAAACTTGAAGTCTGACGTATCAATATTTTCCTCCTTGTCATTTGAAAAGTGAGAAGTCTAGATAATGAGAGATACCCTCCCTAAAAGTGGAAAACATCTTCGAGCCGAGTTTGGAAACTCGATCTTCAACTCAGAAGACTAATCAAGTGGGCCCCAATCATGCACTATATCATCTAATCCTGAAAAACATTCATGTTCATCAAATGTAGAAATATATCCAATCAAGTATGATTTTACCTTTGTATCAACTCATCGATAAGATCATTCCAATAACTTAGCTTCCAAAATCCAATGCCATGTCCCTAACCTTTGAAAATTTATCTGTTTCCTCTGAATATTTAGTCGCTTCCAACATCTTTCTGAGACATGGTTTTTCTTCCCCAATAAAACACATGGGTGGATATAAAAAAAATTAACTCAACATGGCCAACTTGGTGACAATATTGACACAGTACACATTCTTTGTCCAACTAAGCATCATCAACCAACAAATCCTCAATACCTATATTATCATCAATATCCTCAACAATAGTATCATAGGAAAAATCTGTATCAACATCCTGATATCCTAAGCCATATATGTTTCATTTATAGTGTAATACTTCCCAAGGTCTAACAAATTTATCTATATTTTCAACCTGATCCTCATGTTGAACCTTCAATTTATCCACTTTGTTTTCAGTGACATCAGTCAAGGCTACACTGACTTCATCAAAGGAAAAAGACTACAATTAACAATCAACAAGTGCAAGTTTGGTTTCTTGTTCCTTGAGTTTGTTTTCTTGTTCCTTGGTGTCATCATTAAATTCCTTCAACTTTGATTTCTTGTTCCTTGAGTTTGTTTTTTTGTTCCTTGGTGTCATCATTAAATGACGTCAACTACACAATCGAAAAATTTGTTTGTGTTTGAAGTAGATGTAGCTTTTTGTGCAGTATATGAAAACAAGTAAGAACATTAGTGAACATTCCTTTTTTCATAGGAATGGTAGATTCTAGAGTCTTTCTAATCAACATGTGCAACATATTAAACATTTTTTTGAGTCATGCCATTTTGAAGTCCTTCAAATATTTTTGATGTGCAAAATCTACTTTTGAACCCCCAAAGATATTTGATTCCCCTTTATTCAATTTCCAACAACATTAAACATATGCCTCCATGAAAAAAATCACCATCACACACAAACACACACCAAATGTACATGAGATCCCCTTATTCAATTCCACATAGATCTATTTCAATAGGTATTCTCCAAGCTCCAAACTCTAACCTCTTTTATCAAAAAAACAAAAAAGAAAAAGAAAAAGAAAAAGAAGAAGAGAATAAAAAAAAGAAAGGAAAAAAACCACAAATGCTTACTCTCATGATAAAGTAATACTTTTAGAAGTATAGTTTTTAAATGAATACCTCCAAAATTCATCAAAATATGCTTTATATATATCTTTTTTTACATGTCACTTAGTAACTAAAATGTGATTTCTTAAACCATGTGCATATATTTCTCTTTATATGCATATGAATGTATCCACTTACATAACTACTTCACTTACTTTCATGTGATAAGTGAGCAATTTTAAATAACGTACATGGGAAGTAATGTTATTATCTTTTTAAATATAGAATGTATGGATATGAGAGAATCTTCATTTGCATTTCTCTCATCAATACTACCATTGAGTCGAACTCTATTGGACCAGTATTCTACAACAAAATTGCAATGTCTCAGTGGCTTGCTCTTTCTCCCATGAGCGCCAACAAAAAGGTGGATTATAAGGAAGATGTTCAGGTGCCCTTGGCTGTCTTTTTCTCAGGTGGGACACTGATTTCTCATCAATACAAACTTTTACCAGTGTTGACTTGCATGATATCTCTGCTAGTGGGACACTGATTTCTCATCAGTACAATTTTTCTTTTTATCTAGCTTGGATCCTAGGTTGCCAACCTTTATCAATGCATAACGTATTCTTATTTATTTGGATCCATATGAAAGTCATGCATTAGTAAAATGGGTAGTGTGTTTCTTCGTATTCCTACTTCAGGGCTTCCACCTCGCTAAGGTGGCCAAAATCTCTTTGGGTATCAAACTTGATGGTCTCACCAATTTCCCTGTGGCTAAAATTCACAAGTGGCTCTCTAATTTTTTCATTGACAATATTGAGCATAAATCCATTGCTAGGGAACAATGATTTGATTTTGATGGAATCAAGAATTAAATGTTTTCACTTAAGATAAAATACAAAATAATTGTATAAGGCCCCCTTAGGGATTATGTTAAAGTGTGGGTGAACCAAGACATGGAGTCTACTTCCAAGATTGTTTAAATTTGAGATAGTTGGGATGATTAGGTCTATGGAATACCTATACTAGATTTGGAGAATGCTACTTAAGCTACATTGGTTAATAAGACAAAGGTTCAAACTTCAAGAACTTGCCTCTATATTTTGTGTGTACATACTTCCAAGAATTTATGTTTCTTTCTCTCCTCTTGGTATTAATTCATCCAAAATTTTTGTTTCATAGTTTGTGCCATGAAGGTTGAATTTGGATTATTCTCCTTTATCTTCCTCCAAGTTTCTATATTTATGGTCTATGGAAGCCCCATCCTTTCTTGCAAAGGAAACTTGTTTTATTTCAGTTTTTTATTTAGATCATGGGAATTTTGTAACACTTCATGGTGGACATATTTTTGATTTTGAACAACTTTATTTGGGATATTCTTAGTAGAGCAAAGATCTCGACCATATGTCCGTTTACATCCCTATGGCATGAATGGTCAAATTCACATCACATCCTCTCTAATAAATCTTGGGGCGAGCCATTCATGAAATATGAGCCTCTATAAATCTATGGCCTACAACCCCCTCTTGATCCTATATCTATGTCCTTTTAGGTCATGGTATATTCTTATGCAAGAACCTCCAAATATCATCTAATGATATTTTATAAAATATTGGAGAAAATTTCAAAGGCAAAGATTCCCCCAAACCCTATCAAGAGAAAATAAATGGATTTTCCATATCGTGGACTAGTAGGTTAGTTCAATGGGATTTGGCCTTCTCCCATAACTGTGGCTACTTGGGTTAAGAATAATTGGAAACCTCAAATCAAAGGACAACTTCATCATTTTTTGTGGCAAGGGTTTTTATGCCTTTCTCTTTGAGAGATTGAGACTTGATCTTTCAAAGTGGGCCATATGTTTTGGGAACCAGAGGTATGCATTTGAATATATTAACTCAAAATTTTAGTCCAAAGAATTATGATCCTTTATCCATACCAGTTTGGGTAAGACTTACTCACCTTCCCCTCCATTGTTGGGGATATGATGTTCTTCAATGCATTGGAAATACAATGGGTCGATCTATAGATTAGGCCAAACTAAGGTAAAATATTTTCTCATGTGATAGGATTTTTATCGAGGTTGATCTCGAGAAAGGATTACCATTAGAAATTCTCATCTCCTTGGACAACTGATAGCACATCCAACAACTTGACTATGAGAAAATTCCCCTTAAATGTAAGTCTTTCCATGAATACAACCACTTTGAAAAAGACTACATAAAGGAGGATCCTCAACAATCTCAGGCTCTAGAGAATGAAGAAAAATGGAAAACAGTTGGTAGAAAATAAGGATCTAATGTTAATCTAGGTGCTCGATATCATACTGTAGCTAGCAAAGTCCCAATCTCTTCTGGTTCTAGGAACCCTTGTGGGGGAAAAATCTCAAAGGGTCCCTCTTCTTGTTAGGATAAACACCACACGAATATAGGAAATGAAGGTTATAATCAATCAAGAAATAAATATACAAAATCTTATATCAAGAAGATCTACCCCCTTCTTTTGAACCTCAGGTTGATGGTTCTATAGATCCATCCTCTAAAAATTATGTGGAGAACCCATTAGTTCACAATATAGAAGTTCCTCAATCATATTTAGTAGATCCAAAGAGTACTTTTGAAAAGGAACAAGAATTTTGAACTCAATATTCTATTGAGATACCTAGAGATGAAGATCCTAAAGCAATGGTTGAGATTGAGTCCCATGTGGGAGTGGAAGAAGTGGACAATTTTATAGATGTAGAAATTGCCTTCTTTGATCCAAAGACTAAATTTTTGGAAGTGATATATCTAATAAAAGAGGAGGTATATGATGACTAATCAAAAGAGATAATCCCTTGGCATTCTAGAAGAAAGCTACAAAAGATTCTCAGGGAAGAACAAGCAAAAAAAGAAATCATGATGGGTTCTCAATTGAAAATCAAGAGATATGGGACTGTAAGTAAATATTCTAAATCTCCTGGAAATAATGCACCTATTAGAGAAGGGAGTGGCACATAACATACTGAATAATGTTTTTAGTTTCCTAGAATTGTAAAGGTTTAGCTAGTAGTTGTAAAGAAGTTGCAATTAAGGAAATAATTAAATATGAAAAGCCTACAATTCTCTTGCTCTATGAGACTCAAATGAGCTCATCTAAAGAAATTAAGACATGAAAATAACAATGGAAGCAAAGTGAAGGGATAACAAAATATTCAAGAGGAACATCTGTGAGTATTTGTACTCCATGGAAGCTTCACTTAGTAAGATTTTATTTCTCTTTCCAAACCCAAAGATGGATATTTATAAGGTTTACGCATATCCAAATAGGTAAGATTTTCAACTTTTTCAACTTGTTCATTCTAGCGAGTTATGTAGAGAAAATTTCATGTCAAAATTCTTTATTATCCCTCAAAAACTCAAAATTGGTTGCTAATAGTATTATAACTGCAGATTTTAATGTTGTTTTGCATAACTATAAGAAATGAGGGGGAAATATTGTAAGATATTCCTTCGGGAAGAATTTCATCAATGAATGGGATCTATGACATATTAATCCCACTGTAGGGAAATAAACATGGTCTAATAAAATAACTAACCCATGTCACATTGCTGCAAGGTTGGGTAGGTTTTTGGTGAGCAACGATATTCTATTACATGATTTTGAATTCAAATCAAAGATTCTTCCCTCTACCACTTTCAATCACAAGCAAACATTCTTATACTTTAAAAATTTCGAAATTATTGTGTGTTTCCATTTATATTTAACCTACTCTAGATTAATTATCAAGAATAAATGGATTACTTGAGAATAATATGGAAAAGTTGGATTCTAGGTACCCCGTTATACATTTGGGAACATAAATTTAAGCTAGTGAAAATTTCTCTTAAAGAATGGGTGAAAACATGTTACACCCACCCCCATGTTGAGAAAGAAAAAATGAAAGAAAAATTAGAAGAAATCCAATCTAATCTAGAGAACAAAGAGGTCACTTCACAACTTCAAGAGGAGGATGTGATCATACAAAATAAATTCATTAAGGTCATGCACTTGGAAGAGGAACATTGGAAACTTAAAAGAAATCAAGGGATACAAACACTAGTTTATTCCACAAGTAGGCTAAGGCATGTATTTTAAAAAGTAATTTAAAAGAAATCTTAAGGGAAGATGGGCTCAAGATTTCATATTTTGAGGAATTAATAGATGTTGCTAGGAATCATTTCTGCACATTATTGTCCGAAAAAAATGATGCATCTCATGACAATATATATATCATTCTTGAACACATACTAACAATAATAAATAGTGAGGAAAATAAGGAGCTAACAAGGTCAATTGAAGAAGCTAAAATCCAAAGTGCTATTTGGAGCCTGGACCCAAATAAATCTCTGGGGCATGATGGTTTTTCCATTTATTTTTATAGGTTTCTTTTGGACTTAATTAAATATGATCTAAAACGAATGATTCAATATTCCTAGTGCTCTTGTAAACTAGTTAGGAGCGCAAATTCATCCTTTTTGGCCTTATTTCCTAAAGAGGCAAACCACTCTTCCTTTGCTATATTCAAGCCGATTTCTCCGTTCAACTCTTCACACAAAATTATGGCCAAGATAATTTCCAATAGGATTAAAACACTTCTGCCCAAATTCATATCAGAAAATCAAGGAGGATTCATGCAAAACAAACATATTATAGACGATATGGTGCTGGTGTAAGAGGTCATCCACTCAAGATTAGAAGCGTAGGAAAAATGTATGATTATTAAATTGGATATGGAAAATGTTTTTGACTGAGTTAGGCATTCCTTTCTTTTCAATATTTTGGGAAAAATTGGATTCAATTTTTTTTTTCATTTAATGGGTTTGCTCTTGCATTGGGTTCCCTTGGATTCCCCCCCTTAGTCAATGGTTGACCCATTTCCTTTTTTCAAAGTAGTAGAGGGCTGAGGAAAGGTTTTCTTCTCTCTCCTCTTTTATTCATCTTTATGTCATATCTTTTCAATGGCAAGATTGAATCTAAAAGATTCATTGGAAACCTCCTAGGGATTAATATTGTTATAGGGTCTAAAATCATAAACCACTCTTAGCTTGTGAATTCCACCTTTCTTCTTGTGGGTGCTTCTCTAATAATAACCTCAAGATTCAATCAAATTTTGGACTCCTTTTTTGATGCATCAAAAGGAGAAGTCAATCACCAAAAAATGTCAAATTTTTGGTTGGAATGATAATCCCCAGGTACTCCATTCCACCTCTAGACACCTTCAATTTCCTTTGGCTAATAATTGGTATTCATTTAGGTATCTTGGAATACCCGTCTCTCTTCAAAGATCTTTTTCTTGTTCTTGGTCATGCATCTTGGAAAAAATGAAATGTAAATTTGAGTAATGGGGGTCTTAGTGGCTTGATCTAGTAGGGATACTAGTCCTAATCAAACCAATGTTATAAGCATTGCCATTATATCAATGCTCGACCATTTTGGATGCAGTTGGTGTAATGAATCAGATTTCAATCAATTTAAGAAAGTTTTAAAGGCAAGAAGAAAGAACAATTACTAAAAAATACCATTTAGTAAATTGGAAAATTGATAGAATTACAAAGGATAGAGGTGGATTGGGGATGAAAGATCCAATCTGGATGAACTTGGCTATGGGATCCAAATTGATACAAATAATGATTATTGACAAGTTTTTATGACCCAAGGGGGGCATATATAGCGTTAAACTCATATGATATGATCCCAAGGGGGAGCATATATAGGGAAAAATGTACACATAATGTGTAGATATATATGTAATAGGGTCGGCCTAATAGTAAAGATACCTCATGTGTATATGTGAATAGGTATATATAGAGATCATGTATTCATTTTTGAGGATGTGTGAATGGTGATGTATGAATGTATTTGGATATTTGGAGGGGGTTATCCTATTCTTTAAGGAGTTATTGTTTAACTCATCTATCTTATCTATATTGGAGTTGTGCTCCATGCTCACATTTGTGTACATGGTGTGTACTTCTTTTCCGTTATAATATTTTAAGCATTTGGTACATAACACAAACTAGCGTGGTTGAAAAAAATTATGGAAGAAATACTTCAGAGGATCTAGAGACTGATGTATTAATAACTCACTAAAAGAGAGAAAAGGATATCCAATATTGAAGCTCCTCAAGGATACCATCTTGATAACAAAATACAAAATCACTTAGGTTCCAAGGAATGGGTAAAAAATAAAAAAAATTGGGAGGACAACATTTATGGATTGGAAGCTTTGTCAAACAAATTGTATTTGACTCCTTTAAAAAGTTGGATGGAAAGTAAAAATCTTCACAGTCTATATAGAATTTTAAAATGGGATGAAAATTTAGAGTGATGGATTAGATGGAATTTTGGCTCGCCTCTAGATCATCTTAGGCCACCGATCACTTTGTTATTGCATGCACTAATTGGGTGCACCCCACATAATAAATATGTTAGTGATTTTCGAGTAAGGGGTGACTCCTTCACTATTAAAAAGGGGTATATTTATCAGCTAGAATCTTCCCAACTACATTAACGATCAACTATATAGAATTATATTTGGAATAATGATGATTTTCCCAATATCAATACCTTCTGCTAGATATTGGATCATGGGAAGATCCTTATCGTAGAAATGATCTAGGTGGATATCGGTGGACACCCATCTCTTCCAACTGGCTCAAAACAATTTTCTAACAATTTTGGCAATTTACTATTTTTAGCAGTTTTAACTTCCGGGGCCATTTTGAGGGCCTAAATGAAGGTTTTTCTGGATAGAGATTATCAATGATAATAGAAGGCATAGTTGATCCCCAAAAAATGAATCTCCTTGATGATGCCTTTCCAACGGGATATCATACGCCTAAAACGAATATCGTATGCAAAAGTTACGACCCTGGGAAGTTGATGTACTAACTTACCCAAATGGGGCCCACATGACTTTTGGCGCTTCATCTCCCAGGGTTAGGTTTTTGGATGTCTAGGGTTTTTGGAATTCCTATTTATTGTAAAAAGGCCTTTAGAGATTCATTACAATGATATTCTTGCGAATGAGCGCAGTCGTCACATCTCTCCTCAGAGATAAGCCGTCACCATTCCAACAAGTTTGTTTCCGCTGCATTTTACAGTTTCAACTTATTTCCTTATTGAATAGAAAACCAATTTTACTGTATCTCTGTTATTTTGTGTTAAGAACCTGTTAATAATCTGTAGTCATTTTGTTCTTCTCATAAAATCTAGATCAGTGGTATCAGAGCGGTATACTCCTTGCCGTCTTAATGCATGTCCCCAATGAGGTCGGAGTACAAAGAGTTGGGTCTTGAGCTTGTTTCTCTTGAGGACAAAAGATATCGCACACCCAAACAACCTCTCATGGCAGGAGAAAAGAAAGTTGAAGGGATAGGAGATCATTTCAAACTGTTGATTAAGGAATCCCTTACGTAACAAAGGAACAAAATGATGGATAATTTCGCGCAAATCCTTCGACGGCTACCAACAGGCGATGCATCTTCTTTGAGAAGAGGTGCCACTCCCTTCAAGGTACAAATAAACTTTGATATTCCTATATTTGAAGGTCATATAGACGCAAATGCTGTAGACAAGTGGTTGAATCTACTAGAAGGGTATTTTTCTGTTCATAACTTTTCGAATAGAGAAAAGATTACTTTTGCGCTCCTTAAAGTTGTGCCCCACGTCAAAGATTGGTGGGAAACTTTCTGTGAGCAAAAGGAAACAGAGGAATCCTCACTATTTACAGTCATGGCCACATGTTATTCCTTCAGGGATGCTATTAAGGAACAATACTACCCTGTCGAAAGTTATGACGAATTGTATACCAAATGGACCACACTGCGGCAAGAAAGAGACCAAGCAGTGCGAGATTTCATGAATATCTTTCATACCTTGTGCACCAAGATGGGTATCAAAGATTCAGAGTGACATATGGTGCTCAAGTATTGCATCACTCTACATAGATACATCCAGACCAAAATGGAATTTTTGGACATCTCATCCTTGGGCGCGGCCTACCGATATGATGTCAAAATCGAGCAGAAGCTCAAACAAAAGACGTAGCAATTTGGGCCTGGGAATCCCTCACAACAAAATCTAGGAAAGGGTGGCCCCAACCCACAAAACAAAGGATAGAGCAAAGATGGACAGTATCAGGATAACCAATCCAAGCCGCAAGCAAAGAAGGAAACCATAAAGACAAAGAAAGATACTGGGAAGTGGTGCAACTTCCATAAGAGCCCTTGGCATAACATTGCTGACTACCGATCAAATAAGTCACTGGTGGCCAAAGTGAAAGCCTCTGAATCAGATGCAGGTTCAAACTCAGAGCCAGAGTCAGAAAGGGGAAGAAGGATCATTGATGTGGAACCTAGTGCCACTGTTTCTACCACCAAGCTCCATCCTAGTGAGCCAGATGAACTAGAAGAAGGAGAATGCATCTTCCATTCACAGATGTGGGTAAAAGGCACCCTGCTGCACTTCATCATGGATAGCAGTAGCTAGAAGAACCTCATCTCAGCAGAGGTTGTCAAGTGGCTGGCCTTGCCGACAACACCGCACCCACAACCCTACACCATTAGATGATTCCACCAAGGAAGTGATCTCCGCGCTAGTCAACAGTGCCGACTGTCGTATGACATCAAGCCCTTCAAAGACAAGGTATTGTGTGATGTTGCTGCTCTTGAAGTTTGTGATGTTATTTTGGGCCAAACTTATTTATGGAAACGTCATGCTGTATATGATTCTAGGCCTCGTAGTGTTATTATTACTTTGAACAGGAAATTGTATAGGATACCCGAGGCAGTCCCACCTAGTGCTATTTCCTTGATCTCTGCTAAGCAATGCAGGAAGGTCATCTCTCAGACAGGGAAGTTTGTCTTCTTCGTGATTCGCTCTCAAAATAAGCAAAATATCACAACCACATCCAAGGTATCTACGGCCGACCTCTCCACATAGAAGAAGCAAGTAGATAAGTTTGTGGAAGAATACTCAAATATCTTCTCCTCACCTACCAGGGTACCTCTGCACTGCTAGGTAAAGCACCCCATTGATCTGACCCTCAACACACCACTGCCTAATGGGACAGTCTATCATTTCTCTCTATTAGAGAATGAGGAGATCAAGCGATAGATCCAAGAGCTTCTCCACAAGGGGCACATCCGTGCCAAATCATCACCTTGCGGGAGCCCAATCGTGCTGGTACAGAAGAAAGATGGAACCTGGTGACTCTGCATTGATTACCGGGCTCTGAATAAAATCACAGTCAGAAACTGGTACCTGATTCCCTTAATCGACAACCTCCTTTATCAAATCATGGGGGCCAAATACTTCAGTAAGATTGATCTGAAGTCTGGCTACCACCAGGTCTCGATAGAACAGACAAATGTATGGAAAACCGCCTTCAAGTCAAAAGAGGGCCTTTTCGAATGGTTGGTCATGCCCTTTGGTTTGAAAAATGCTCCAACCACTTTCATGAGGATGATGGACAATATCCTGTGACCATTCACCAATAATTTTGTAGTGGTGTATCTGGATGACAGTCTCATTTACAGCAAGACTTGGGCCGAACATTTGCAGCATATTCAACAGGTTTGCACACCCTACGTCAACACAAGCTATATGCCAACTTGGAAAAATTCTCCTTCGGCATGGACAGGGTCTATTGCCTGGGCTACATAATTGATCAACATGGCGTACATGTGGATCCAGCCAAGATCCAAGCCATCTGTGACTAGCTAGCCCCAACCACACTCATTGAGCTTCGGAGCTTCTTGGGCTTGAAAATTTCTACCGCAGGTTCGTGTTGGGATTCTCCCATATTGCATGGGCCCTTAGCCAAATAACTAGGGGTGGTGGTAAGGCAAAATTTGCATGGGGCCAATCCCGACAAAAATCTAATGATTTGAAGCAGCTCTTATGCTCAGCCCTAGTACTTTCACTACCAGACCTGCAACAACCCTTTAAGATCGAGACAAATGCTTGAGACTGTGGTGGACAACGTTCTCACTCAGCACGGCCACCCCGTGACCTATCATAGTGAGACACTATTATATGTTGTCCGTAAGTACCCTACTTACGATAAAGAAATGTACTCCATTGTGCAAGCCTGCACCTCCAGTGGAGACATTACATTCTTGGGAAGGAGACAATCATCCACATTGATCATAAGCCACTGCAGTTCATGTAGACACAAGGAAAATTGCAGAATGATTACCATCAAAAGTGGTCCACATACTTGCAACAATTACACCTCAACATCAAGTATAAAACATGAAGCACCAATCACGTCACTGATTTCCTCAACAGACTGCCAGTCGCGACACTCACCACGGTGCTAGACTCCTGCAACCATGAGACCTCTGGATGGCCCCAACTCTATGAGACAGACCTGGACTTCACCACCACCTACCAAATGTTGGGTGCAAACGTAGTTGTCGATAATTTCCATCTTCAGGATGGGTTTTATGTGTTGTCTGGGCCATATCTATGTTCCATCAAGCGAGTGAGAAAATATGATCTGGGAATCCCATTACAGTCGGGTTGCAGGACACTTCGGCATTGAAAAGACAGTGGCGATGCTACAAAAACATTTCTACTGGCCGAAACTTCGATAGGAGTTCAACAAGTATATCAAGTCCTGCACTGCCTGTGCTATTGCCAAACCGACCACTAAGAAACAGGGCCTATACACCCCTCTTCCTACTCCTGACAGGCCATGGGAATCCATCTCAATGGACTAAATGTCGGGCCTCTCGTCCACCAAGCGGGGAAATGACTGTGTTTTTGTGGTTGTTGATCGCTTTTCTAAGATGGCAATTCTGGTTGCCTGCAAGAAGAACATCACAACAGAGGCCACTGCCAAGCTCTTCTTTGAATGAGTCTGGGTACATTTGGGAATCCCATAAACCATTTTCTTAGATCGGGACAGTCGATTTCTCAACACATTCTGGTCGAGCCTCTGGTCACTGCTGGACACCAAGCTCACAAAATCCACGACCTTCAACCCCGAGACAGATGGCCAAACTGAGGTCGTCAATCGAATGATTGTGCATATCCTTCGAATGTATAATTCAAAGCACCCTCACACATGGGATGAGAGCCTTCCCTGTGTCCAACATAGCTATAACCAAGCCCTACATAGCTTAGTCGACCACAACCCCTTTCAGGTGGGGTTGGGATTCCAACTGTTGGGTCCCATAGATGTTGCACTTCCCCTTGCAGTCACCTCGAACGAATCATCTCCTACTCCAACTGAAGTTGACAAATCCACCCAGTTCATTGAGTGGATCAGGCACATCCGCCAACAGGTTCAGGAGATCCTACAAAATTCCAATGACAAGTACAAGCAGCGCCATGATCAACATCAACTGCCACATAAGTTTCAAGTGGGCGACAAAGTTTGGTTGCACTTGCAGAAAGAATGCCTTACATGACCCCATCGGAAGCTTCTCCCACTGCGTTATGGGCCCTACACCATCACCAAGGCCATGGGGGATAATTATTTTGAGCTCAAGATTCCTCCTTTCCTTGGCCTGCACCCAGTGTTCAACGTGGATCTCCTTCACCCTTATTTCCCACCATTATTGGACACCTCAGACATAGCAGAGAAACTGACACCAACAAAGCTCAACCCTGACTGCATACAACAAGCATCCAGTGATCAGATTGTGGACACACACATCAAGGGCACTCGAAAACAAAGAATCCAGCTTTATCGAGTCGTCAAAGCAGGGCAACTCCTGCACCAAGGCAAGTGGCTCACTCGAGGCCAAATTCAACAGAAATTTCCTCATCTGATGGGGGAACTCAACGCAATGGAGATCATTACTTCATAAGGAGGGAATATTGATCCAAGTGGATATCGGTGGCCACCCACCTCTTCCAACCGGCTCAAAATAGTTTTCTGACAATTTTGGCAATTTACTATTTTTAGCAGTTTTAACTTCTGGGGCCATTTTGAGGGCCTAAATGAATGATTTTAGAGATAGAGCTTCCCAATGATAACCAAAGGTATGATTGAGCCCCCAAAATGTATCTCCTCAATGAAACATTTCCAATGGGCTATCATACGCCTAAAACAGATATCGTATGCAAAAGTTACAACCCCAGGAAGTTGATGTACTAACTTACCCAAACGGGGCCCACATGACTTTTGGCGCTTCATCTCCTAGGGTTAGGTTTTTGGATGTCTAGGGTTTTTGGCATTCCTGTTTATTTTAAAAAGGGCTTCGGATCCTCATTGTAATGATCTTCTTGCGAATGAGCACAACCGTCACATCTCTTCTCAAAGATAAGCTGCCACCATTCCAGCAAGCTTGTTTCCGCTGCATTTTATAGTTTCAACCTATTTCCTTATTGAATAAAAAACCAGTTTTACTGTATCTCTGTTATTTTGTGTTAAGCACCTGTTAATAATATGTAGTCATTTCGTTTTTCTCATAAAATCCGGATCAAGAAAATTTGAAGAAGAAAGCTATAGTTGGTCCCTCCAAATGTTTCCTATGCGCCCATGTTGAAGTATCAACCTTCCATATGTTTATTGAGTGTTGTTATAATAAGAAAGTATAGATGGAAGCCTTTGCTAGTCTATTTCATCAAATTTGTTGGCTTGGAAGTTGGGATGAGATGTTTAGAAAATAGAGTAAACAATATTCAAGAGTCTTTCAAAATAAGAAAAATTTTAAAATATTGTGGCTTGCTTTCCCAATTTTCCTTTATTGGATGATTTGGTTGGCTAGGAAGACATTTTTTTTAAACAATGAATGGACTACACCAGAGCAAACAATCGTCAAAGAAAAATCTATCCTGATTGAACATGTACAATTTAGAAATATTTGAATGGATCAGGCTTTGGATAGATGCAAGGTGATTTGGGTCCATCAATTTATCTTGAGTTTTGGTGGCTCCATACCTTCACTTCCATGAGTTGGCTCTCCTCCTTCTTTGTAAACAACAAAGTTACCAACTTGATGAGAACCCTCTAGAGTTCTTATTTTTTAGAGGTCATATTTAGTGGTTGTTTTTACCCCTGTTTCAAAAAATGATCCTACCTGTAGCACCTTTTTTTGTGGGGGGGGGGGTGGCGTTAAAATTGTGACTTGTTTGAAATCACAACCTTGACAACCGATACCAATGTGGAAAGTTCACCCTTGAATAAAAAAGTGATGCTTCCAGCAGCACCAATTTTATTTTTGGACTTAAAATTAAAACATAATTGAAAACATGGCCCTAACCATGAGTACCATCGCAAATTAAAATGTTAAAATCCACTCCTACATCAACTTGAAAAGTTATTTACTAATTATTATTAATATTTTTTTTTAAGTAAAAAATGGAACCTGCTATATTAGATAGACAAAACTTTTACAGAGTATACAAAAGAGTAGGTCTGGAATCACCCAAAATGCTGCCGATTATCAGAAACCAGCATATATAAAGGGCGAGTAGCAATAGCATGAAAAACATAATAACAGAGTGGCATTTGTCCTGCCCGGAGGAAACCAGGACAGATGTCAAATGGTCTAAATACACATAAAACAGTAATATAATAAAACTAGGAACCAAGAGAGCAGATAAAACTAGGAACCGAAAGAGCATATAAAACCTAGGTACCTGGTGACCTGTCATCCTTGCTAGTCTGCTACGTGGACCCCGCCAGGATGGTGAAAGCTTGCGTGCAGAGTGGGCATTTCCGCTTGGCTGGCGTGTTGGAAAACGCATCGAGGAGCATGTCCATGCGCTGGCCCATGAGGAGGGCCCGATGTTCCAGGTCCGACAGATGCCCCCGAAGGTTGAACATTAAAGACATGTGCTCTTCCCGGATGAGTGAACCATGCATGCTGCCACCCACATCCACCGCCGCTTCAGAACCCGCTTCGAACACCCTCTGCTCCGCATCAGCCTCTGCACCCTTCGAGCCTGCTTCGTTCACCTGTGTGCCATGGCAGCTGCAAGTGTTGTCACTAGGCCAGGGTATTTCCTCCATGATACAGCCAGGGGTATCGTCTAGCAATGTCGGAGTGGGTTTGCATGCTTCCGGATGGGTCACCACTCGGGTCTTCTCGATAATCGACAGGTCCTCCATGAACGGGTCTTCCACCACTATGCAGGGGGGAAACTCCTCCTCATTACCAGCTTTCTGCAGGGCGCCCGACGCATTCTCTTTGACGTCTCGGCTGCATCCAACTCCAGGCTTAGCTATGGTGGCAAGCCACGCCAGTCTCTCTGCCCTGGCTTTCTTCCTAAGAATGGATGTCACCAGAGCCAAGGCACGTTCCAACTGCTCCTTACGACGCCGCTGCGCCTTATGGGCCTCCCAGGCCCCGCCAGGGCGAGGTCTGCCTCTCTTTCGAGCCATGATGAAGGAGCAGGGCAATTGCAGGTGAAGGCCGATGAACCAGGAGCAGAGCAAATGCAATTGCAGGTGAAGGTGCGAGGCACAGGCAAGCGAGCTCTGTCTCGTTACGGTCAGAAAGAAAAGAAGCAAAGATACTGGACCGCACCAGAGCGTCCGAGCAATATGCAATATGCAAAGCCGCACCAGAGTGGCATGATGAAAACTGGACCGCACCAGAGCATCCAAGCAATATACGAAGCCGAGGTGGGTGCAGTCCCGCTCTGCCCGGGCAAATTGAAAACCAAATGATCAAGAGCCGAGGTCATCCTCCTACCTTTAACCCTTGCCATCCCGGGAACACTGAGGTTGTAAATGCTCGCGCGAGGGAAAGGTCCCTCCGTCCTGCAACTGCAACTATGGTCGTCCCCCATGGTTAATACAGGTTCATGAGTGGCGGCTATCGGCATTTATGCCTGAGCCGAGTGCAAGTCCACCTGTAGCCCTTGAGCTACATGTCACCCCATCCGGGGTACTAATTATTTTTTTAAATTTACTTTAAAAATTGAATAAATTGAAAAATATAGAAACTCTGTAAACAAGGTTTAAAAAAAGAAAGAAAAATAACACTTATGTTCTTCAGTGTGTTTTATGCAATTCCTCCAAGTGGCACTTCTTGGAACCTCTCAGAAAAGGATTTATAGAAAAAATGGCATACCTTGCTGAATTCTGGCTTATTCTAGAGAGCGACATTGTAGAGAGTGCCCCGCATAAAATATTTGCTGAAATGATCTGAAACTGTTACACAGAATACTACAGCCTTTACCCTAACCGACACATTTGGTATCACTGAATTTGGATCTGTTATGAAGAAGTTATGACGTGTTTACCCGAAACACCTGATTTTGACTAGTTTCAGGACTGGCCACAAACCCTATTTTCCACAGAGTATAACTCCAAAAATACAACGACCCAAAAGCTGATTTTTGAACCACAGATACTTGAATATGTTTTCTCACTTGCATAGAAATTTCAGGATCTGATTCATTATAGAAAAAAAGTTATAGCGAAAATGGTGAGATGACCTGAAAATAACATACCATAGAAAGCACCTTCAAAAGAATTTATCCTTCCTTG